>JBBBDQ010002316.1:1160000-1427910 GCA_037127315.1 Ascarosepion bandense | reverse complement strand
AAAGTGCAACGTGTGACTCTCCTGGAGATAGATTCTGGTGAGAAACATTGTCTAGCATGACACAGTAGACCAACATTCCTAGCAGCAGACCTAACAACGGATTCCATATAATCTTTCCGCTTCAAATCAGCAGAAAAAATAAGCCCTTGAAAGTGCAATGTCTAAAACTCCTGGAGATAGATTCTGGTGAAAAAAATTGTCAATCATGACACAGTAGACCTACATTCCTAGCAGCAGACCTAACAACGGATTCCATATAATCTTTCCACTTCAAATCAGCAGAAAACATAAGCCCTTGAAAGTGCAATGTGTGACTCTCCTGGAGATAGATTCTGGTGAGAAACATTGTCTAGCATGTCACAGTAGACAAACATTCCTAGCAGCAGACCTAACAACGGATTCCATATTATCTTTCCACTTCAAATCAGCAGAAAACATAAGCCCTTGAAAGTGCAATGTGTACCTCTCCTGGAGATAGATTCTGGTGAGAAACATTGACCAGCATGACACAGTAGACCAACATTCCTAGCAGCAGACCTAACAACGGATTCCATATAATCTTTCCACTTCAAATCAGCAGAAAACATAAGCCCTTGAAAGTGCAATGTGTAACACTCCTGGAGATAGATTCTGGTGAGAAACATTGTCTAGAATGTCACAGTAGACCAACATTCGTAGCAGCAGACCTAACAAGGGATTCTATATAATCGTTCCACTTCATGTCAGCAGAAAACATAAGCCCTTGAAAGTGCAATGTGTACCTCTCCTGGAGATAGATTCTGGTGAGAAACATTGTCTAGCATGACACAGTAGACCAACATTCCTAGCAGCAGACCTAACAACGGATTCCATATAATCTTTCCACTTCAAATCAGCAGAAAACATAAGCCCTTGAAAGTGTAATGTGTGACTCTCCTGGAGATAGATTCTGGTGAGAAACATTGTCTAGCATGTCACAGCAGACCAACATTCCTAGCAGCAGAGCTAACAACGGATTCTATATAATCTTTCCACTTCAAATCAGCAGAAAACATAAGCCCTTGAAAGTGCAATGTGTAACACTATTGGAGATAGTTTCTGGTGAGAAACATTGTCTAGCATGACACAGTAGACCAACATTCCTAGCAGCAGACCTAACAACGGATTCAATTTAATCTTTACACCTCATGTCAGCAGAAAACATAAGCCCTTGAAAGTGCAATGTGTACCTCTCCTGGAGATAGATTCTGGTGAGAAACATTGTCTAGCATGATACAGTAGACCAACATTCTTAGCAGCAGATCTAACAACGGATTCCATATTATCTTTCCATTTCGTGTCAGCAAAAAACATTAGCCCTTGAAAGTGCAATGTGTAACTCTCCTGGAGATAGATTCTGGTGAGAAACATTGTCTAGCATGATACAGTAGACCAACATTCCTATCAGCAGACCTAACAACAGATTCAAAATAATCTTTACACTTCATGTCAGCAGAAAACAATAGCCCTTGAAAGTGTAATGTGTGACTCTCCTGGAGATAGATTCTGGTGAGAACCATTGTCTAGCATGACACAATAGACCAACATTCCTAGCAGCAGACCTAACAACGGATTACATATAATCCTTCCACTTCAAATCAGCAGAAAACATAAGCTCATGAAAGTGTAATGTGTGACTCTCCTGGAGATAGATTCTGGTGAGAACATTGTCTAGCATGTCACAGTAGACCAACATTCCTAGCAGCAGACCTAACAACCGATTCTATATAATCTTTCCACTTCAAATCAACAGAAAACCTAAGCCCTTGAAAGTGTAATGTGTGACTCTCCTGGAGAAAGATTCTAGTGAGAAACATTGTCTATCATGTCACAGTAGACCAACATTCCTAGCAGCAGACCTAACAACGGATTCTATATAATCTTTCCGCTTCAAATCAGCAGAAAACCTAAGCCCTTGAAAGTGTAATGTGTGACTCTCCTGGAGATAGATTCTGGTGAGAAACATTGTCTAGCATGACACAGTAGACCAACATTCCTAGCAGCAGACCTAACAACGGATTCTATATAATCTTTCCACCTAATGTCAGCAGAAAACATAAGCCCTTGAAAGTGCAATGTGTACCTTTCCTGGAGATAGATTCTGGTGAGAAACTTTGTCTAGCATGTCACAGTAGACCAACATTCCTAGCAGCAGACCTAACAACGGATTCTATATAATCTTTCCACTTCAAATCAGCAGAAAACATAAGCCCTTGAAAGTGTAATGTGTGACTCTCCTGGAGATAGATTCTGGTGAGAAACATTGTCTAGCATGACACAGTAGACCAACATTCCTAGCAGCAGTCCTAACAACGGATTCCATATAATCTTTCCACTTCAAATCAACAGAAAACATAAGCCCTTGAAAGTGCAATGGGTGACTCTCCTGGAGATAGATTCTGGTGTGAAACATTGTCTAGCTTGACACAGTAGACCAACATTCCTAGCAGCAGACCTAACAACGGATTCCATATAATCTTTCCGCTTCAAATCAGAAGAAAAAATAAGCCCTTGAAAGTGCAATGTGTAAAACTCCTGGAGATAGATTCTGGTGAAAAAAATTGTCAAGCATGACACAGTGTGACCAACATTCCTAGCAGCAGACCTAACAACGGATTCTATATAATCTTTCCAACTAATGTCAGCAGAAAACATTAGCCCTTCAAAGTTCAATGTGTACATCACCTGGCGATAGATTCTGATGAGAAACATTGTCTAGCATGTCACAGTAGACCAACATTCCTAGCAGCAGAGCTAACAACGGATTCTATATAATCGTTCCACTTCATGTCAGCAGAAAACAATAGCCCTTGAAAGTGCAATATGTACCTCTCCTGCAGATAGATTCTGGTGAGAAACATTGTCTAGCATGACACAGTAGACCAACATTCCTAGCAGCAGACCTAACAACGGATTCCATATAATCTTTCCACTTCAAATCAGCAGAAATCATAAGCTCTTGAAAGTGTAATGTCTGACTCTCCTGGAGATAGATTCTGGTGAGAAACATTGTCTAGCATGACACGGTAGACCAACATTTTTAGCAGCAGACCTAACAACGGATTCCATATAATCTTTCCACTTCAAATCAGCAGAAAACATAAGCCCTTGAAATTGTAATGTGTGACTCTCCTGGAGATAGATTCTGGTGAGAAACATTGTCTAGCATGTCACAGCAGACCAACATTCCTAGCAGCAGAGCTAACAACGGATTCTATATAATCTTTCCACTTCAAATCAGCAGAAAACATAAGCCCTTGAAAGTGCAACGTGTAACACTCCTGGAGATAGATTCTGGTGCGAAACATTGTCTAGCATGTCACAGTAGACCAACATTCCTAGCAGCAGACCTAACAACGGATTCCATATAATCTTTCCACCTACGGTTAGCAGAAAACATAAGCCCTTGAAAGTGCAATGTGTAACTCTCCTGGAGATAGATTCTGGTGAGAAACATTGTCTAGCATGTCACAGTAGACCAACATTCCTAGCAGCAGAGCTAACAACGGATTCTATATAATCTTTCCACTTCAAATCAGCAGAAAACATAAGCCCTTGAAAGTGCAACGTGTAACACTCCTGGAGATAGATTCTGGTGCGAAACATTGTCTAGCATGTCACAGTAGACCAACATTCCTAGCAGCAGACCTAACAACGGATTCTATATAATCGTTCTACTTCATGTCAGCAGAAAACAATAGCCCTTGAAAGTGCAATATGTACCTCTCCTGGAGATAGATTCTGGTGAGAAACATTGTCTAGCATGACACAGTAGACCAACATTCCTAGCAGCAGACCTAACAACGGATTCCATATAATCTTTCCACCTAATGTCAGCAGAAAACATAAGCCCTTGAAAGTGCAATGTGTACCTCACCTGGCGATAGATTCTGATGAGAAACATTGTCTAGCATGTCACAGTAGACCAACATTCCTAGCAGCAGACCTAACAACGGATTCTATATAATCGTTCCACTTCATGTCATCAGAAAAAATTAGCCCTTCAAAGTGCAATGTGTACCTCACCTGGAGATAGATTCTGGTGAGAAACATTGTCTAGCATGTCACAGTAGACCAACATTCCTAGCAGCAGACCTAACAACGGATTCTATATAATCGTTCTACTTCATGTCAGCAGAAAACAATAGCCCTTGAAAGTGCAATATGTACCTCTCCTGGAGATAGATTCTGGTGAGAAACATTGTCTAGCATGACACAGTAGACCAACATTCCTAGCAGCAGACCTAACAACGGATTCCATATAATCTTTCCACTTCAAATCAGCAGAAAACGTAAGCGCTTGAAAGTGTAATGTGTGACACTCCTGGAGATAGATTCTGGTGAGAAACATTGTCTAGCATGACACAGTAGAACAACATTTCTAGCAGCACACCTAACAACGGATTCTATATAATCGAACCACTTCATGTCAACAGAAAACATTAGCCAATCAAAGTGCAATGTGTACCTCTCCTGGAGATAGATTCTGTTGAGAAACTTTGTGTAGCATGACACAGTAGAACAACATTCCTAGCAGCAGACCTAACAACGGTTTCTATATAATCGTTCCACTTCATGTCAGCAGAAAACATTAGCCCTTGAAAGTGCAATGTGTACCTCTCCTGGAGATAGATTCTGGTGAGAAACATTGACCAGCATGACACAGTAGACCAACATTCCTAGCAGCAGACCTAACAACCGATTCCATATAATCTTTCCACTTCAAATCAGCAGAAAACATAAGCCCTTGAAAGTGCAATGTGTAACACTCCTGGAGATAGATTCTGGTGAGAAACATTGTCTAGCATGTCACAGTAGACCAACATTCCTAGCAGCAGACCTAACAAGGGATTCTATATAATCGTTCCACTTCATGTCAGCAGAAAACATAAGCCCTTGAAAGTGCAATGTGTACCTCTCCTGGAGATAGATTCTGGTGAGAAACATTGACCAGCATGACACAGTAGACCAACATTCCTAGCAGCAGACCTAACAACGGATTCCATATAATCTTTCCACTTCAAATCAGCAGAAAACATAAGCCCTTGAAAGTGCAATGTGTAACACTCCTGGAGATAGATTCTGGTGAGAAACATTGTCTAGCATGTCACAGTAGACCAACATTCCTAGCAGCAGACCTAACAAGGGATTGTATATAATCGTTCCACTTCATGTCAGCAGAAAACATAAGCCCTTGAAAGTGCAACGTGTACCTCTCCTGGAGATAGATTCTGGTGAGAAACATTGACCAGCATGACACAGTAGAACAACATTGCTAGCAGCAGACCTAACAACGGATTCTCTATAATCGTTCCACTTCATGTCAGCAGAAAACATTAGCCCTTCAAAGTGCAATGTGTAACTCTCCTGGAGATAGATTCTGGTGAGAAACATTGTCTAGCATGTCACAGCAGACCAACATTCCTAGCAGCACACCTAACAACGGATTCCATATAGTCTTTCCACCTAATATCAGCAGAAACGTAAGCGCTTGAAAGTGTAATGTGTGACTCTCCTGGAGATAGATTCTGGTGAGAAACATTGTCTAGCATGACACAGTAGACCAATATTCCTAGCAGCAGACCTAACAACGGATTCCATATAATCTTTCCACTTCAAATCAGCAGAAAACATAAGCCCTTGAAAGTGCAATTTGTAACACTCCTGGAGATAGTTTCTGGTGAAAAAAATTGTCTAGCATGACACAGTAGACCTACATTCCTAGCAGCAGACCTAACAACGGATTCTATATAATCGTTCCACTTCATGTCAGCAGAAAACATTAGCCCTTGAAAGTGCAATGTGTACCTCTCCTGGAGATAGATTCTGGTGAGAAACATTGACCAGCATGACACAGTAGAACAACATTCCTAGCAGCAGACCTAACAACGGATTCTATATAATCGTTCCACTTCATGTCAGCATAAAACATTAGCCCTTCAAAGTGCAATGTGTACCTCTCCTGGAGATAGATTCTGGTGAGAAACATTGTCTAGCATGACACAGTAGAACAACATTTCTAGCAGCAGACCTAACAACGGATTCCATATAATGTTTCCACTTCAAATCAGCAGAAAACATAAGCCCTTGTAAGTGCAATGTGTGCCTCTCCTGGAGATAGATTCTGGTGAGAAACATTGTCTAGCATGTCACAGTAGACCAACATTCCTAGCAGCAGACCTAACAAGGGATTCTATATAATCGTTCCACTTCATGTCAGCAGAAAACATTAGACCTTGAAAGTGCAATGTGTACCTCTCCTGAAGATAGATTCTGGTGAGAAACATTGTCTAGCATGACACAGTAGAATAACATCCCTAGCAGCAGACCTAACAACGGATTCTATATAATCGTTCTACTTCATGTCAGCAGAAAACATAAGCCCTTGAAAGTGCAATGTGTGACTCTCCTGGAGATAGATTCTGGTGAGAAACATTGTTTAGCATGACACAGTAGAACAACATTGCTAGCAGCAGACCTAACAAGGGATTCTATATAATCGTTCCACTTCATGTCAGCAGAAAACATAAGCCCTTGAAAGTGCAATGTGAGAATCTCCTGGAGATAGATTCTAGTGAGAATCATTGTCTAGCATGACACAGTAGACCAACATTCCTAGCAGCAGACCTAACAACGGATTCCATATCATCTTTCCACTTCAAATCAGCAGAAAACATAAGCCCTTGAAAGTGCAATGTGTAACACTATTGGAGATAGTTTCTGGTGAAAAAAATTGTCTAGCATGACACAGTAGACCTACATTCCTAGCAGCAGACCTAACAACGGATTCTATATAATCGTTCCACTTCATGTCAGCAGAAAACATTAGACCTTGAAAGTGCAATGTGTACCTCTCCTGGAGATAGATTCTGGTGAGAAACATTGTCTAGCATGACACAGTAGAACAACATTCCTAGCAGCACACCTAACAACGGATCCTATATAATCGTTCCACTTCATGTCAGCAGAAAACATTAGCCCTTGAAAGTGCAATGTGTACCTCTCCTGGAGATAGATTCTGGTGAGAAATATTGACCAGCATGACACAGTAGAACAACATTGCTAGCAGCAGACCTAACAACGGATTCTCTATAATCGTTCCACTTCATGTCAGCAGAAAACATTAGCCCTTCAAAGTGCAATGTGTAACTCTCCTGGAGATAGATTCTGGTGAGAAACATTGTCTAGCATGTCACAGCAGACCAACATTCCTAGCAGCACACCTAACAACGGATTCCATATATTCTTTCCACCTAATATCAGCAGAAACGTAAGCGCTTGAAAGTGTAATGTGTGACTCTCCTGGAGATAGATTCTGGTGAGAAACATTGTCTAGCATGACACAGTAGACCAACATTCCTAGCAGCAGACCTAACAACGGATTCCATATAATCTTTCAACTTCAAATCAGCTGAAAACATAAGCCCTTGAAAGTGCAATGTGAGAATCTCCTGGAGATAGATTCTAGTGAGAATCATTGTCTAGCATGACACAGTAGACCAACATTCCTAGCAGCAGACCTAACAACGGATTCCATATCATCTTTCCACTTCAAATCAGCAGAAAACATAAGCCCTTGAAAGTGCAATGTGTAACACTATTGGAGATAGTTTCTGGTGAAAAAAATTGTCTAGCATGACACAGTAGACCTACATTCCTAGCAGCAGACCTAACAACGGATTCTATATAATCGTTCCACTTCATGTCAGCAGAAAACATTAGCCCTTCAAAGTGCAATATGTACCTCTCCTGGAGATAGATTCTGGTGAGAAACATTGTCTAGCATGACACAGTAGAACAACATTCCTAGCAGCACACCTAACAACGGATCCTATATAATCGTTCCACTTCATGTCAGCAGAAAACATTAGCCCTTCAAAGTGCAATGTGTAACTCTCCTGGAGATAGATTCTGGTGAGAAATATTGACCAGCATGACACAGTAGAACAACATTGCTAGCAGCAGACCTAACAACGGATTCTCTATAATCGTTCCACTTCATGTCAGCAGAAAACATTAGCCCTTCAAAGTGCAATGTGTAACTCTCCTGGAGATAGATTCTGGTGAGAAACATTGTCTAGCATGTCACAGCAGACCAACATTCCTAGCAGCACACCTAACAACGGATTCCATATATTCTTTCCACCTAATATCAGCAGAAACGTAAGCGCTTGAAAGTGTAATGTGTGACTCTCCTGGAGATAGATTCTGGTGAGAAACATTGTCTAGCATGACACAGTAGACCAACATTCCTAGCAGCAGACCTAACAACGGATTCCATATAATCTTTCAACTTCAAATCAGCAGAAAACATAAGCCCTTGAAAGTGCAATTTGTAACACTCCTGGAGATAGTTTCTGGTGAAAAAAATTGTCTAGCATGACACAGTAGACCTACATTCCTAGCAGCAGACCTAACAACGGATTCTATATAATCGTTCCACTTCATGTCAGCAGAAAACATTAGCCCTTGAAAGTGCAATGTGTACCTCTCCTGGAGATAGATTCTGGTGAGAAACATTGACCAGCATGACACAGTAGAACAACATTCCTAGCAGCAGACCTAACAACGGATTCTATATAATCGTTCCACTTCATGTCAGCATAAAACATTAGCCCTTCAAAGTGCAATGTGTACCTCTCCTGGAGATAGATTCTGGTGAGAAACATTGTCTAGCATGACACAGTAGAACAACATTTCTAGCAGCAGACCTAACAACGGATTCCATATAATATTTCCACTTCAAATCAGCAGAAAACATAAGCCCTTGTAAGTGCAATGTGTGCCTCTCCTGGAGATAGATTCTGGTGAGAAACATTGTCTAGCATGTCACAGTAGACCAACATTCCTAGCAGCAGACCTAACAAGGGATTCTATATAATCGTTCCACTTCATGTCAGCAGAAAACATAAGCCCTTGAAAGTGCAATGTGAGAATCTCCTGGAGATAGATTCTAGTGAGAATCATTGTCTAGCATGACACAGTAGACCAACATTCCTAGCAGCAGACCTAACAACGGATTCCATATCATCTTTCCACTTCAAATCAGCAGAAAACATAAGCCCTTGAAAGTGCAATGTGTAACACTATTGGAGATAGTTTCTGGTGAAAAAAATTGTCTAGCATGACACAGTAGACCTACATTCCTAGCAGCAGACCTAACAAGGGATTCCATATATTCTTTCCACCTAATATCAGCAGAAAACATTAGCCCTTCAAAGTGCAATATGTACCTCTCCTGGAGATAGATTCTGGTGAGAAACATTGTCTAGCATGACACAGTAGAACAACATTCCTAGCAGCACACCTAACAACGGATTCTATATAATCGTTCCACTTCATGTCAGCAGAAAACATTAGCCCTTGAAAGTGCAATGTGTACCTCTCCTGGAGATAGATTCTGGTGAGAAACATTGACCAGCATGACACATTAGATCAACATTCCTAGCAGCAGACCTAACAACGGATTCTCTATAATCGTTCCACTTCATGTCAGCAGAAAACATTAGCCCTTCAAAGTGCAATGTGTAACTCTCGTGGAGATAGATTCTGGTGAGAAACATTGTCTAGCATGTCACAGCAGACCAACATTCCTAGCAGCACACCTAACAACGGATTCCATATATTCTTTCCACCTAATGTCAGCAGAAAACGTAAGCGCTTGAAAGTGTAATGTGTGACTCTCCTGGAGATAGATTCTTGTGAGAAACATTGTCTAGCATGACACAGTAGACCAACATTCCTAGCAGCAGACCTAACAACGGATTCCATATAATCTTTCCACTTCAAATCAGCAGAAAACATAAGCCCTTGAAAGTGCAATTTGTAACACTCCTGGAGATAGTTTCTGGTGAAAAAAATTGTCTAGCATGACACAGTAGACCTACATTCCTAGCAGCAGACCTAACAAGGGATTCTATATAATCGTTCCACTTCATGTCAGCAGAAATCTTCAGCCATTCAACGTGCAATGTGTACCTCTCCTGGAGATAGATTCTGGTGAGAAACATTGTCTAGCATGACACAGTAGACCAACATTCCTAGCAGCAGACCTAACAACGGATTCTATATAATCGTTCCACTTCATGTCAGCAGAAAACATTAGCCCTTGAAAGTGCAATGTGTACCTCTCCTGGAGATAGATTCTGGTGAGAAACATTGTCTAGCATGACACAGTAGAACAACATTTCTAGCAGCAGACCTAACAACGGATTCCATATAATGTTTCCACTTCAAATCAGCAGAAAACATAAGCCCCTGTAAGTGCAATGTGTACCTCTCCTGGAGATAGATTCTGGTGAGAAACATTGTCTAGCATGTCACAGTAGACCAACATTCCTAGCAGCAGACCTAACAAGGGATTCTATATAATCGTTCCACTTCATGTCAGCAGAAAACATTAGACCTTGAAAGTGCAATGTGTACCTCTCCTGAAGATAGATTCTGGTGAGAAACATTGTCTAGCATGACACAGTAGAATAACATCCCTAGCAGCAGACCTAACAACGGATTCTATATAATCGTTCCACTTCATGTCAGCAGAAAACATAAGCCCTTGAAAGTGCAATGTGTGACTCTCCTGGAGATAGATTCTGGTGAGAAACATTGTCTAGCATGACACAGTAGACCAACATTCCTAGCAGCAGTCCCAAAACGGATGCCATATAATCTTTCCACTTCAAATCAGCAGAAAACATAAGCCCCTGTAAGTGCAATGTGTACCTCTCCTGGAGATAGATTCTGGTGAGAAACATTGTCTAGCATGTCACAGTAGACCAACATTCCTAGCAGCAGACCTAACAAGGGATTCTATATAATCGTTCCACTTCATGTCAGCAGAAAACATTAGACCTTGAAAGTGCAATGTGTACCTCTCCTGAAGATAGATTCTGGTGAGAAACATTGTCTAGCATGACACAGTAGAATAACATCCCTAGCAGCAGACCTAACAACGGATTCTATATAATCTTTCTACTTCTGGTCAGCAGAAAACATAAGCCCTTGAAAGTGCAATGTGAGAATCTCCTGGAGATAGATTCTAGTGAGAATCATTGTCTAGCATGACACAGTAGACCAACATTCTTAGCAGCAGACCTAACAACGGATTCCATATAATCTTTCCGCTTCAAATCAGCAGAAAACATAAGCCCTTAAAAGTGCAATTTGTAACACTCCTGGAGATAGGTTCTGGTGAAAAAAATTGTCTAGCATGACACAGTAGACATACATTCCTAGCAGCAGACCTAACAACGGATTCCATATCATCTTTCCACTTCAAATCAGCAGAAAACATAAGCCCTTGAAAGTGCAATGTGTAACACTATTGGAGATAGTTTCTGGTGAAAAAAATTGTCTAGCATGACACAGTAGACCTACATTCCTAGCAGCAGACCTAACAACGGATTCTATGTAATCGTTCCACTTCATGTCAGCAGAAAACTTTAGCCCTTCAAGTGCAATGTGTACCTCTCCTGGAGATAGATTCTGGTGACAAACATTTTCTAGCATGACACATTAGACCAACATTCCTAGCAGCAGAGCTAACAACAGATTCTATATAATCGTTCCACTTCAAATCAGCAGAAAACTTATGCCCTTGAAAGTGTAATGTGTGTCTCTCCTGGACATAGGTTCTGGTGAGAAACATTGTCAAGCATGACACAGTAGACCAACATTCCTACCAGCAGACCTAACAACGGATTCCATATAATCTTTCCGCTTCAAATCAGCAGAAAACATAAGCCCTTGAAAGTGCAATGTGTAACACTCCTGGTGATAGATTCTGGTGAGAAACATTGACCAGCATGACACAGTAGAACAACATTCCTAGCAGCAGACCTAACAACGGATTCCATATAATCTTTCCACTTCAAATCAGCAGAAAACATAAGCCCTTGAAAGTGCAATGTGTAACACTCCTGGTGATAGATTCTGGTGAGAAACATTGACCAGCATGACACAGTAGAACAACATTCCTAGCAGCAGACCTAACAACGGATTCCATATAATCTTTCCACTTCAAATCAGCAGAAAACATAAGCCCTTGAAAGTGCAATGTGTAACACTCCTGGAGATAGATTCTGGTGAGAAACATTGTCTAGCATGTCACAGTAGAACAACATTCCTAGCAGCAGACCTAACAAGGGATTCTATATAATTGTTCCACTTCATGTCAGCAGAAAACATTAGACCTTGAAAGTGCAATGTGTACCTCTCCTGAAGATAGATTCTGGTGAGAAACATTGTCTAGCATGACACAGTAGAATAACATTCCTAGCAGCAGATTTAACAACGGATTCTATATAATATTTCCGCTTCATGTCAGCAGAAAACATAAGCCCTTGAAAGTGCAATGTGTGACTCTGCTGGAGATAGATTCTAGTGAGAAACATTGTCTAGCTTGACACAGTAGACCAACATTCCTAGCAGCAGACCTAACAACGGATTCCATATAATCTTTCCGCTTCAAATCAGCAGAAAACATAAGCCCTTGAAAGTGCAATGTGTAACACTCCTGGAGATAGATTCTGGTGAAAAAAATTGTCTAGCATGACACAGTAGTCATACATTCCTAGCACCAGACCTAACAACGGATTCCATATTATCTTTCCACTTCAAATCAGCAGAAAACATAAGCCCTTGAAAGTGCAATATGTAACACTCGTGGAGATAGATTCTGGTGAAAAAAATTGTCTAGCATGACACAGTAGACCTACATTCCTAGCAGCAGACCTAACAACGGATTCTATATAATCGTTCCACTTTATGTCAGCAGAAAACATTAGCCCTTCAAAGTGCAATGTGTACCTCTCCTGGAGATAGATTCTGGAGAGAAACATTGTCTAGCATGACATATTAGACCAACATTCCTTGCAGCAGAGCTAACAACGGATTCCATATAATCTTTCCACTTCATGTCAGCAGAAAACATAAGCCCTTGAAAGTGCAATGTGTACCTCTCCTGGAGATAGATTCTGGTGAGGAACATTGTCTAGCATGACACAGTAGTCATACATTCCTAGCAGCAGACCTAACAACGGATTCCATATAATCTTTCCACTTCAAATCAGCAGAAAACATAAGCCCTTGAAAGTGCAATGTGTGACTCTGCTGGAGATAGATTCTAGTGAGAAACATTGTCTAGCTTGACACAGTAGACCAACATTCCTAGCAGCAGACCTAACAACGGATTCTATATAATCTTTCCGCTTCAAATCAGCAGAAAACATAAGCCCTTGAAAGTGCAATGTGTAACACTCCTGGAGATAGATTCTGGTGAAAAAAATTGTCTAGCATGACACAGTAGTCATACATTCCTAGCAGCAGACCTAACAACGGATTCCATATCATCTTTCCACTTCAAATCAGCAGAAAACATAAGCCCTTGAAAGTGCAATATGTAACACTCGTGGAGATAGATTCTGGTGAAAAAAATTGTCTAGCATGACACACTAGACCTACATTCCTAGCAGCAGACCTAACAACGGATTCTATATAATCGTTCCACTTCATGTCAGCAGAAAACATTAGCCCTTCAAAGTGCAATGTGTACCTCTCCTGGAGATAGATTCTGGAGAGAAACATTGTCTAGCATGACACATTAGACCAACATTCCTAGCAGCAGACCTAACAAGGGATTGTATATAATCGTTCCACTTCATGTCAGCAGAAAACATAAGCCCTTGAAAGTGCAATGTGTACCTCTCCTGGAGATAGATTCTGGAGAGAAACATTGTCTAGCATGACACATTAGACCAACATTCCTAGCAGCACACCTAACAAGGGATTGTATATAATCGTTCCACTTCATGTCAGCAGAAAACATAAGCTCTTGAAAGTGCAATGTGTAACACTCCTGGAGATAGATTCTGGTGAGAAACATTGTCTAGCATGTCACAGTAGACCAACATTCCTAGCAGCAGACCTAACAAGGGATTGTATATAATCGTTCCACTTCATGTCAGCAGAAAACATAAGCCCTTGAAAGTGCAATGTGTACCTCTCCTGGAGATAGATTCTGGTGAGAAACATTGACCAGCATGACACAGTAGACCAACATTCCTAGCAGCAGACCTAACAACGGATTCCATATAATCTTTCCACTTCAAATCAGCAGAAAACATAAGCCCTTGAAAGTGCAATGTGTAACACTCCTGGAGATAGATTCTGGTGAGAAACATTGTCTAGCATGTCACAGTAGACCAACATTCGTAGCAGCAGACCTAACAAGGGATTCTATATAATCGTTCCACTTCATGTCAGCAGAAAACATAAGCCCTTGAAAGTGCAATGTGTACCTCTCCTGGAGATAGATTCTGGTGAGAAACATTGACCAGCATGACACAGTAGACCAACATTCCTAGCAGCAGACCTAACAACGGATTCCATATAATCTTTCCACTTCAAATCAGCAGAAAACATTAGCCCTTGAAAGTGCAATGTGTAACACTCCTGGAGATAGATTCTGGTGAGAAACATTGTCTAGCATGTCACAGTAGACCAACATTCCTAGCAGCAGACCTAACAAGGGATTCTATATAATCGTTCCACTTCATGTCTGCAGAAAACATTAGACCTTGAAAGTGCAATGTGTACCTCTCCTGGAGATAGATTCTGGTGAGAAACATTGACCAGCATGACACAGTAGACCAACATTCCTAGCAGCAGACCTAACAACGGATTCCATATAATCTTTCCACTTCAAATCAGCAGAAAACATAAGCCCTTGAAAGTGCAATGTGTACCTCTGCTGAAGATAGATTCTGGTGAGAAACATTGTCTAGCATGACACAGTAGACCAACATTCCTAGCAGCAGACCCAAAACGGATTCCATATAATCTTTCCACTTCAAATCAGCAGAAAACATAAGCCCTTGAAAGTGCAATGTGTAACACTCCTGGAGATAGATTCTGGTGAAAAAAATTGTCCAGCATGACACAGTAGTCATACATTCCTAGCAGCAGACCTAACAACGGATTCCATATCATCTTTCCACTTCAAATCAGCAGAAAACATAAGCCCTTGAAAGTGCAATATGTAACACTCCTGGAGATAGATTCTGGTGAAAAAAATTGTCTAGCATGACACACTAGACCTACATTCCTAGCAGCAGACCTAACAACGGATTCTATATAATCGTTCCACTTCATGTCAGCAGAAAACATTAGCCCTTCAAAGTGCAATGTGTACCTCTCCTGGAGATAGATTCTGGAGAGAAACATTGTCTAGCATGACACATTAGACCAACATTCCTTGCAGCAGAGCTAACAACGCATTCTATATAATCTTTCCACTTCATGTCAGCAGAAAACATAAGCCCTTGAAAGTGCAATGTTTACCACTCCTGGAGATAGATTCTGGTGAGGAACATTGTCTAGCATGTCACAGTAGACCTACATTCCTAGCAGCAGACCTAACAACGGATTCCATATAATCTTTCCACTTCAAATCAGCAGAAAACATAAGCCCTTGAAAGTGCAATGTGTAACACTCCTGGAGATAGATTCTGGTGAGAAACATTGTCTAGCATGTCACAGTAGACGAACATTCCTAGCAGCAGACCTAACAACGGATTCCATATAATCTTTCCACCTAATGTCAGTAGAAAACATAAGCCCTTCAAAGTTCTATGTGTAAATGTACTGGAGATAGATTCTGGTAAGAAACATTGTCTAGCATGACACAGTAGACCAACATTTCTAGCAGCAGACCTAACAACGGATTCAATATAATCTTTCCACTTCAAATCAGCAGAAAACATAAGCCCCTGAAAGTGCAATGTGTAACACTCCTGGAGATAGATTCTGGTGAGAAACATTGTCTAGCATGTCACAGTAGACCAACATTCCTAGCAGCAGACCTAACAACGGATTCCATGTAATCGTTCCACTTCATGTCAGCAGAAAACATTAGACCTTGAAAGTGCAATGTGTACCTCTCCTGAAGATAGATTCTGGTGAGAAACATTGTTTAGCATGACACAGTAGAATAACATTCCTAGCAGCAGACCTAACAACGGATTCTATATAATCGTTCCACTTCATGTCAGCAGAAAACATAAGCCCTTGAAAGTGCAATGTGTGACTCTCCTGGAGATAGATTCTAGTGAGAAACATTGTCTAGCATGACACAGTAGACCTACATACCTAGCAGCAGACCCAAAACGGATTCCATATAATCTTTCCACTTCAAATCAGCAGAAAACATAAGCCCTTGAAAGTGCAATGTGTGACTCTCCTGGAGATAGATTCTAGTGAGAAACATTGTCTAGCATGACACAGTAGACCTACATTCCTAGCAGCAGACCCAAAACGGATTCCATATAATCGTTCCACTTCAAATCAGCAGAAAACATAAGCCCTTGAAAGTGCAATATGTAACACTCCTGGAGATAGATTCTGGTGAAAAAAATTGTCTAGCATGACACATTAGACCAACATTCCTAGCAGCAGAGCTAACAACGGATTCTATATAATCGTTCCACTTCATGTCAGCAGAAAACATTAGCCCTTCAAAGTGCAATGTGTACCTCTCCTTGAGATAGATTCTGGTGAGAAACATTGTCTAGCATGACAAATTAGACCAACATTCCTAGCAGCAGTTCTAACAACGGTTTCAATATAATCTTTCCACTTCATGTCAGCAGAAAACATTAGCCCTTGAAAGTGCAATGTGTAACACTCCTGGAGATAGATTCTGGTGAGAAACATTGTCTAGCATGTCACAGTAGACCAACATTCCTAGCAGCAGACCTAACAACGGATTCCATATAATCTTTCCACTTCAAATCAGCAGAAAACATTAGCCCTTGAAAGTGCAATGTGTACCTCTCCTGGAGATGGATTCTGGTGAGAAACATTGTCTAGCATGACACAGTAGACCAACATTCCTAGCAGCAGACCTAACAACGGATTCAATATAATCTTTCCACTTCATGTCAGCAGAAATCATAAGCCCTTGAAAGTGCAATGTGTAACTCTCCTGGAGATAGATTCTGGTGAGAAACATTGTCTAGCATGACACAGTAGACCAACATTCCTAGCAGCAGACCTAACAACGGATTCTCTATAATCGTTCCACTTCATGTCAGCAGAAAACATTAGCCCTTGAAAGTGCCATGTGTACCTCTCCTGGACATAGATTCTGGTGAGAAACATTGACCAGCATGACACATTAGACCAACATTCCTAGCAGCAGACCTAACAACGGATTCAATATAATCTTTCCACTTCATGTCAGCAGAAATCATAAGCCCTTGAAATTGCAATGTGTAACACTCCTGGAGATAGATTCTGGTGAAAAAAGTTGTCTAGCATGACACATTAGACCAACATTCCTAGCAGCAGACCTAACAACGGATTCTATATAATCGTTCCACTTCATGTCAGCAGAAAACATTAGACCTTCAAAGTGCAATGTGTACCTCTCCTGGAGATAGATTCTGGTGAGAAACATTGTCTAGCATGACACAGTAGAATAACATTCCTAGCAGCTGACCTAACAACGGAATCTATATAATCGTTCCACTTCATGTCAGCAGAAAACAATAGCCCTTCAAAGTGCAATGTGTACCTCTCCTGGAGATAGATTCTGGTGAGAAACATTGTCTAGCATGTCATAGTAGACCAACATTCCTAGCAGCAGACCTAACAACGGATTCCATATAATCTTTCCACTTCAAATCAGCAGAAAACATTAGCCCTTGAAAGTGCAATGTGTACCTCTCCTGGCGGTAGATTCTGGTGAGAAACATTGTCTAGCATGACACAGTAGACCAACGTTCCTAGCAGCAGACCTAACAATGGATTCAATATAATCTTTCCACTTCATGTCAGCAGAAAACATAATCCCTTGAAAGTGCAATGTGTACCTCTCCTGGAGATAGATTCTGGTGAGAAACATTGTCTAGCATGACACAGTAGATCAACATTCCTAGCAGCAGTTCTAACAACGGTTTCAATATAATCTTTCCACTTCATGTCAGCAGAAAACATTAGCCCTTGAAAGTGCCATGTGTAACACTCCTGGAGATAGATTCTGGTGAGAAACATTGTCTAGCATGTCACAGTAGACCAACATTCCTAGCAGCAGACCTAACAACGGATTCCATATAATCTTTCCACTTCAAATCAGCAGAAAACATTAGCCCTTGAAAGTGCAATGTGTACCTCTCCTGGAGATGGATTCTGGTGAGAAACATTGTCTAGCATGACACAGTAGACCAACATTCCTAGCAGCAGACCTTACAACGGATTCAATATAATCTTTCCACTTCATGTCAGCAGAAAACATAAGCCCTTGAAAGTGCAATGTGTGACTCTCCTGGAGATAGATTCTGGTGAGAAACATTGTCTAGCATGACACAGTAGACCAACATTCCTAGCAGCAGACCTAACAACGGATTCAATATAATCTTTCCACTTCATGTCAGCAGAACACATAAGCCCTTGAAAGTGCAATGTGTAACTCTCCTGGAGATAGATTCTGGTGAGAAAAATTGTCTAGCATGACACAGTAGACCAACATTCCTAGCAGCAAACTTAACAACCGATTCAATATAATCTTTCCACTTCAAATCAGCAGAAAACTTCAGCCCTTCAAAGTGCAACATATCAGTCTTCTGGAGATAGTTCCTGGTTAGAGAAATTGTTTAGCATGAGACAATGGACCAACTTTCCTAGCAGTAGATCGAACAATTTATTTAATATAATCTTTCCACTTCATGTCAGCAGAAAACATTAGCCCTTGAAAGTGCAACGAGTCACTCTCCTGGAAATAGATCCTCGTAGGTATAATTGTCTAGAATGATACAATGGGACAATGTTCTTTGGAACAGACCTAGCAATTGATGCAATAAAATATTTCCACTTCATGTTAGCAGAAAACATTAGCCCTTGAAAGTGCAACGAGTCACTCTCATGGAGATAGATATTAGTGAGAAAAAATGTCTAGCATGACACATTGGACTAACTTTCCTAGCAGTTGATTGAATATTATTTTTCCAATGCATGTCAGCAGAAAATATTAGCACTTGAAAGTGCAACTCGTCTCTCTGCTGGCAATAGATTCTGGTGAGAAAAAAATGTCTAGCATGAAACAGTGGATGAACTTTCCTAGCCTCAGACCTAGAATTGATTCAATATCATCTTTCCAGTTCATGTCAGCAGCAAACATTAGCCCTTGAAAATGCGATGAGTCACTCTCCTGGAGATAGATACTTGTAATGAAAAATTGTTTAGCATGCCACAGTGAAAAACAACTTTCTTATCAGCAGACCTAACAATTGATTTAATATAATTTTTCCACTTCATGTCAGCAGATAAAATTAGCCCTTGAAAGTGCAACAAGTCACTCCCCTGGAGATAGATTCTGGTAAGAATAATTGTTTGCATGACAAAGTGGACCAAATTTCCTAGAAGCAGACCAAGTAATTGATTCAATATAATTTTTCCCCTTTCATGTCAGCAGAAAATATTAATGGATTTATTTTCAATCCAATATTGATATTACTTGAAATTCTATTATAAATAAGTATCCCTATAAACACATTTGAAGTCATATATGTATGTGTGTGTTTGTGTGAAAGAGACATGCGTAGCGAAGTGTTTAAAAGATTTGTATTTCAACCATGAAACTCATGTTCAAGTCTCCACATGGTTGAATGATGAGGGAGAGGACGTCTTCATATTATCAGTAAGGGAGATTATCCCAGTATGTGGCACCTTTGGAAAATGTATAAAAACCATATCACAGGTTGACCCAAAACTTATGAATTAAATTGTACAGATTGAACTGTTTGGGAGCTTTCCATGTTTGTGCTAACATGAAATCACAAGCCATCATGATTGAGAGCTTTAGTATACTGGAGTTGTTCAAATTGCTGACCCCGACCCAATTATGTCCCCTCTCATGAACTATCACTAAAGTCCACTCAGTATAGTGGTAGTATAAACAACAAGTCGGTTCTATGGCTCTTGACCAAACAAATATGCCAGAGCAGGTCATTGCAAGAGCAGATGAGTGTGCTTGGAAAATGAGTAACCAAGTATTTTTTTTATTTACATTTATATATATTTAAATTTGGGACCAACTGTTTATTTGTATCCTAGCACTACCTATAAATGAGAAAGGACCAAAAAAGCCTTGCAGTACTGCAAAGTTGATGCCTGTACTAAAACTCTATACCTGAAGCCAACGTTCATTCGTTTTATGAATGCTTTCACACAATGAGTAAATTCCTTCTATGATAGATGTAACTAAACTTTATACGTTGATAATTTGAAATCAGTCATTTAATTGCTATTAGAATAAAAGGTAGTTGCAATGGACAGAGTAAGAATTTTATTACCATAATCTTAGGGCAACCATTATGCAAATACAAACTAGATATTTAAAAGGTTTCTTTTCCAGTGCAAGATCTGTAACATAAATGATGGCTATTTGGCAAATAAGAAATGTCTACAAAAAAAAAAAAAAATAATGTTAATAAATGAATAGGTATGGATTTCTAATATGCAATATTTACAGAAAGGTAAACATCAATATAAGAAGTAAATAAAATTCAAAATGATCAGATTAATACTATTACTAAAAAATATCACCTAAAAGTCATTTGGACCTATAGGCAGTGAAGGCCACAGATCACAGGTTTCCTGAAAGGATAGGTGAGCACAATTTGCTAAAGATCATAAGGATTAGAAATTGGAACATTACTAAAAAAGACCAGGTCATTTGGTATTTATAGGCAGTGAAGGTCATAAGTCACAGTTTTCCTAAACGAATAGGAGAACACAATTTGCCAAAGTTCATAAGAATTAGAACTCGGAGCATTCCTAAACAAAACAAGGCCATAAGTGACTTATAGGCAGTGAATGGCACAAGTTTCCTGAAATGATAAGTGAGCACATTTTGCCAAAGATCATAAGGATTAGAACACGGAACATTATTAAACAAGATAAGGACATTAGTGAAGGCTACAAGTCACAGATTTTCTGAAATGATAGGCATGCAAAATTTATCAAAGATCCTAAGTAGAAATTAGAACATTACTAAACAAGACTAAACTGTTTGAGACCCATAGACAGTGAAGGACACAGCTTTCCTGAATAAACAGGTTAGCACAATTTGCCTGATATCATCAGGATTAGAAATTGGTACAAGACTAAACAAGACACGCCCATTTAAAAATTATAGGCAGGGAAGGCCACAAGTTACACATTTCCTGAAACAATTTTGCCAAAGATCATAAGAATTAGAACTTGAAACATTATCAAAAAAAGATATAACAGTGTGGGACTTATAGGTTTCCTGAAATGATAGCTGGTCCTAATTTGCTAAAGATCACTAGAATGAGAAATTGGAACCTTCCTAAACAATACAGTGTTGTTTAAGAAATGTAGGCAGAGAAGTTCATATATCACAGGTTTCCCGAAAGGATAGGTGAGCACAATTTGCTAAAGATCATAAGGATTAGAAATTGGAATATTACTAAACAAGATAAGGACATTTGGGACTTATTAAGTAATGAAGGCTACAGATCACAGGTTTCCTGAAAGGATAGGTGAGCACAATTTGCTAAAGATCATAAGGATTAGAAATTGGAATATTACTAAACAAGATAAGGACATTTGGGACGTATAGGCAGTGAAGGCCGCAAGTCACAGGTTCCCTGAAAGGATAGGTGAACACAATTTGCCAAACAAGATTAGAACTTGGAACATTTACAGACTAGACAAAGTGTTCATTGAAAATATTTATGTGCTACAGTGGTCAATCCAGTTGCCAGACCTTAAGTGAAGATTTATGGAACATGGTTGAAACTAATATACTACCAATGATTTTTGTAAAAATATTGAAGAATATTTTGGAAAAGATCCCATTGAAAGTATGAAAGAATGTCATTTTGTCAATGTCCCTTTTTGATATAAACTGAATTAAAAATAAATAAATTTAGTTCAATTCCTCATAGGTGAATGAAGGAAAAAAATGTTTAAATATATAGCAGGTCATTAGAATCATCTAAAAATGATTTGAATAGACTATTTTTTTTTTACAAATTAACATTATTGAAATTAAGTCATTTACTTTGAAATTTAAAAGTCTGTGCATAGTTTTAACGATATATAATTAAGTTAAATAGTATTTCAGTTAATTGCTCCTAAATTGACATCTGTATGCAGATATTGATATTTTTTTTTATTTTTGTTCAACTAAAATATTGTTTCTTTGTTTATTCACATCAATAAATTTCATTATGCAAACCTTGTAATGGAAGAAAACCCAGAAGAGTTCAAATTCTTTTGATTTGACTTAATCACTCTAGAGACAAGCTTATCACTTAAATGAGCCAATTTATGACATCATTGCTGCTACTTTTAAGTTTATCTATTCTATTCTACAATTGTTTTCACCTTCATAATTTGTCAATAAAGATAACTAAAAGAACACAATACAAAGGAATTCAGTTACTAAAAGTCTAGAATGCTAATGATTTTTCTCAAATTAGACTATATATCAGCTTGAATAAGTGTCAGATTGTTATTGTTGAAGATTACTAACACCAACTAAAATTAATTTGACTGATTTTTCATTTTTTAAATATTTTAAAAATTAAATTAACATTTGAAGTGCAAGTTCATGACTTTTTTTTACTCATATCAAATTTTTGCTAATTTCAAACTAAGATCTTGTTTCCTCAAAATAATTGATGAAAAACTAAAGATCAACATGTCAAAACACTTTCACATTTTTTTACAAGTTGAAAACAATCAAATGAATTTTTTAATAAACTCTAAAGAAAGTAAATTCAGAGCATTTATTTAATAGATTATTGATGAATAATTGTTGATATATTTTATTCAAAATATTTTTCTCCACAAATAAACTAAAGCATAAGGTAATTCTTTGTTGTTTTAAGCACCACAATATCCAGTAGTGATTTTCAGATGTGTTCCTTTTCAAAAAAACAATTCCATTTATCATTGTTTTCATAAAGCTGACAGAATTCAATTCAAACTTTTTGGATTTTACCTATTTTTGGTCAAGAGCTTTATTTCTATAAAATAAAATTTACATTGCTACAAAAGAAAAAAAAAGTTTGCATGAAAGTATAACAATTTTAAAATTGTATCCATGAGAATGAATATTTAGAGTATTAGTATTTATTTTTAAAAAACCACAATGAAGATTGTTGGATCCAGAAATTCTTTGCAGATTACAAGACTTTTGGTATTAAACTCTTTTATAAATCATAACTCAATGGTGCCTGATTTTCATCAGATGTAGATGAATTGGTTTTCATGATTTATTAGAGTAAGAAAAGAAGTGAGGGGGAGATTACAGGCTTTTTTGTTGTTTTGATATTTCAATATTCATTTATACAAGGCATTCTTTCTCTTATTTGTTAATTACTGCTGAAAATAAAAGCTGTTGTATGTACACTGCATTGAAACTGTAGATTATCAAAGCATCAGTCAGTCAGTCAAGTGCCATACGTGATACACGCTTCGGCAATCATGTCTTGAAAGAGACATGACTGACTGGGCAGAAGATTATCCCGCAATAGGTTGCCATTGCTTTCTGCGGTAGACTGGTTGCCGACCAAGGCTATAGAACCCAATCTGTCCTATTATTTAACCCATAACTGGAGGGAAGAGACGGATTAATACCTTTCCCGAGGGTATTTGCGTGTAAGTGAATGCAAGGAATACAACTGGAATTCGAACTCGGTTCCCTGATTTCTTGTCTCGAGCCGATATCCACTGCGCCACAACGCACATCAAAGCATCACAATGCATAAAAATCCACATAAATTCATAGATTTTAGTTTTCTGCTTACTTTCATGTATTATTTTTCCACCATATATAAAATATTTGTTTGCACAAAAGGCCAAATATGGTTAAGTAAGCTGCAAGGGAAAAATAAAATGCCAATCAGCTTTGAAATTGTTTCTTCAAAATTTACAAAATACTCAGTTAAAAAGTTTAGAATATAAATTCTCAAAAATTCATAAAATCTATAAAATACAAGAAAAGAATTCAACAATTCATCCTTTCATTATAAACAATTCATTTTTATGTATATTGCAATTTAAACATATTAAACTCTAGTTGGTGATAATACAAGCTATATACACATGCCTAGAGAGATCTTGTATCCCTCAATATATCCCAAGCATTCTTTTAATTTGCATCTATGCACATATATATACACACATATATATACACACATTTGAAACTGAATTTTAAAAAGAAAGATTAATAGTATTTAGGATAAAAAAAAAAAGATGGGGTGAGGGGTCATCTAAGCATTTCGATTTAATGAATCCACAGATTTTGATTTTACAACAACTTTATTTCTCACAGTTTAGCATACTTCCAATGATAACATCTCATCTGAAGCAAATTCTCAATTGTTTACAGCAAGTAAGCATTATCCCCAATGCTTGGAAAGGAGAGAGAGAGAGAGAGAGAGAGATGAAAGAAATAAAAATAGAAATTGTAAATAAAATCCAAGTGTATTCTGGGATACTGTTTAGACAAAGAATGAGATATGAGAGAGAGTGAGGGAAAGAAGAAAAATGTAAAACAGTCTATGAACTTTGGTTGCTTTAGTTCATGTTACACAATTCTTGCACACAACTAACAACTCATACCAACATAAAAACATTCACACAACTTGCATAATGAATATTTAGGTATGCAAAATTTGTAAAGGACAAGTGGCTTTGTGGATAAATTCGGGAAGAAGCCACAAATCTTGTTTGGGAAAAATTATGTTTTTGAAATCTATCTCATCTACTTCTGTTTTCCTTAAATATTAAAGCTTCTTTCAATGAAGCTAAATGCTTTGTTTTATAATCAAGTAAGTAAAATGGGTATCTATTCAAGAAGGAAAAAAAAATTTAGAATTTCAGGAAATTGTTTTCTTTGGACAGGGGGAAGAAAAAATCTTTTGTGAAAGGTGGGATGGAGAGAAAGGAAAAATTATATCACAATTTCTATGTTGTATCATTGGGTTTCAAAGAATAAGTGCTTATAGGGCCTTAGTTTATTTTTATATGCTCATAAATTTAAAAACATGTTTTTGAGAAAAAGGAAGAAAATGAAAATTCCATAAGTAATAAAACAAAAAAAAAGGTTTTGCCAATTGTAAAAAAATAAATAAAAATAAAAAATGAAAAAAGAGAAAGATAAAATTATATAATAAACAACTTAACAGATTGTTGAAAAATCTATTAACTTTAAAACATTAAATTAAACCTATCTAATATTTACAGAAATAATATTTTTAATGCTTATTCAATTCTCACAAACTCAATTCTTTACTGAATAAAAAATAGTAAAAGTTATTTAAAAATAATGTTTATAATTACCATTAATAAAATATTTATTAAAAAGGTATTTAAATTTCAAAATATGACTATAGAATGGTATAAAAATCCGTTAATACACCATGAACAGCTAATCTTTAGCTAAAATGGCAAAGTGCATAGATTAAATTTCAAACAAATTAACATTTATAAGTTAATTACCCATGATAGACTGACTAAAGCCAAAGTAAAATCAGTTTTAATAATCAAGTGGCAAAAAATAAAATAAAATTGGCACCAAATGTAGAATTTAGCTTGTCTTCAAGAAAATGTAGGATAGCTTATCATACACAAATTTTAAAAGTGGTCATCCTTAATTTACCAAATAGAAAGGGACCTTCAAATACTGAACCATGTAAGAACAATGACATAATTTTACTGAAGTACAAATTTGTATACCCATCTTTATAAGAACTGTCTGTGTGTATGTGTATATGTACTAAACTTTGACAAATTGGAATGAGATAAGTAAAAGCCAAGCATGATTTGGTGTCAATTATTTCCTTCACACACACACACACACACACACACACACACACACACACACACATATATATTTAGTCTTTCGAGGCAGCAAATAATTTTCTAAATATATACTGTTAAATATAAGAGACAATGAATGTCTATGATGTTTAATCATGAGCCGTTCTAAACGTCATATTTTGGCTTTAATTTCAGTTGAAAATAAAGACAAAAATTCTCCAACATTTGGATAATTTTTTTATTAATTTGCTTCTAAGCATTCATTGTCTCTTATATTTAACAGTATATATGTGTGTGTGTGTGTGTGTGTGTGTGTGTGTGTGTGTGTGTGTATTTACAAAAGATATCTGAATATAATTGTGAAGAAATTGTAAATGATGAGAAAGAATAAAAATGTATGACAGAGATGAAAGCAGAAGCGAATAGCCTCCACCCAATCCAAGTGAAAGAGGGAGGACAGGAATATTTTTTGACCCTTAACCCTTTCATTAAAAGTTCTTGTTGGGTATTGAGAGAATGACACCCGCACAGTCTAATCTATTGGAAACATAACATGATCAGACATCATTTTACTTTTTCAGTGTTGTTCTAAGAGAACCACAATGTAAGAGAGATCCAGGCAAAATCCTCTACAAATGATGGTTCATGGATCCTTTTGGATTAAGTTTAGAAGTTATGAAAATATACATTTCCAAAAGATCATAAGTGATAATAAGGGTATTAATAAAGAAAAAATGTCATAAAAAAAAAAAAAAGTTATAATATCCTTCCCCTCTGAATTCAATAAAAGTGATTGATCATAAAATTCAATTTATTTTTTCTTCTTAAAAGAGAAACTTTATTGACATGTTTTCTTCTTAAAAAAGTAGAAGTTTTTCTTTTTTTTATACTTGAACTAATTTTCTAAACATTACATAAAAAACAATTCTCAAACATTTGAATCATTTGGTAAATATCAATTCCTAAATTGCATGAATTGAGCCAAAAGTGATTTTAATTTAAGGCTTAATGAAAAAGGACCCACATTTTAATCAGTTATAAGAGATAGTATCACCCCCACCCAAACTGCAAAGAGCACTGAACTCTTTAGCCAAGATAAAGCAATAAAAAATTAAAATTCATAGTACGCACACGCACACACACAAGTCATCCTAAAAGAAAGTGACATTCTTATTGTATGTGTAAAAAATAAAATATTCTTTCATAATCCTGGCTAAATAAATGAGATGAACTGCTATAAGGATCATATCATTTTCTTAAATAAAAACAGAAAGATGAAATTAGAAACTTATGTCCTACTTGGACAATGTAGATCTTTTCTCATATGCAAGTGAGAATGACCTTGTGCTATACAACCTGGTTGAAAAGAGAAAAAAAAACCTTGTGGTTTTCATTTCCACACTTTTAATACTTGAAACAAATTCGAATCTTCAAATTTTTTAAGCTCCAGTTTTTGATAAGTTGAACAGTATGATTGTGTGAAATATTTTGTTCTTATTTGTGTATGTTTTCTTTCTTTATGATTGTAAAAAAAAAGCATTTAAAATGATAAGCCTTTTGTATAAAGAGAAAAAAGATATGAGGAATGTGTTAACAAGAAACAAAAGAATTAAAAAAAATTTGATGACATGAATTATCAGAGTGAGAAGTAAAACACCAGCAGATATTTCAAAAATAAAATAAAAAGGTGAAAAAAAAAGATGCAGCCAAAAAAGAATTAAACTTTTATGCCCACAAAAATAAACATCCGTTTTTTCTAACACCCAGAATTTATTGCATTCAAATTATGGCAAGGAATATGACTGACAACTCTAAAAATATGAAACAGTGCTTAAACATGTTCCTTGTCCATTGTTAGAGCTCTAAAACAGAAACAAACAAAAATCCATGAAATAGAGCAGCAGAACTACAATTTTCTTTGAAATTATTTTTTCCATATCCCCTCATTTTTGTAAATATGAAGAAAAAAAGTGTATGCACTGCTGGTTTTACTAAATTCCAAAAATGTTGGGTAATTTGTTGATGACAACAATTTTCTTCCCTTTAAGCTGAGTGGCAGTTCATATCACATACTAAGATTATGCCATAATATTGAAGAAATGTTTGTACCAGCAGAGTTAGTATCATTTTATTTTTAGTAGAATAGGCAAGAGCTGTAAAGTAGAAAAGACAATATTACTACGTGAGGCTGGCCACAACTGAGGTGTTACCTGTCCACATTTTCAAAAAAATTCAAAACACTGTTGCATGCCAACCATTAATTATTTAAAAAATAATAAATAATTTCTTTTAATTTAAATAAATCAACTCCCACGATTTAAAGAAATTAAGCCAATTGCAATTTAGATAAAATATCAGCTGTTTTTTTTTTGGGGGGGGGGGGGTTGCTTTTTTCTTTTTTTACACTGCAAACATTAAGATGATGATATTTTCATATTATAAAATGATCTTATCAAACACTGTTTTGACTGTATTTCACTTTCACTTTCCAAATTAGAGAAAAAAATATTGAGGTGTACCCGCCAATTTCTAATAACATTTTAATCACTTGATTCATTTTTTTTTTTTAAAAAAGAGAAAAATTAATATCAATTATTCCTATACAATTTATTTTTTATCGAACCCATTTATTTGAACTTCAAGATTTATTTTCTCCATTTTACAAACATAGACACAGACTTATTTAATGTAAGTCTGATGCCCAAAAAATGAATAATCATCAGATAAATAATAAAAAACAAAGTGAGATTTTTTTCTGATGCACCATTCAAATATTTAAACTTAAATTTTAACACCAACACGTTTTCAAAATAATGATATCAGTATATAGACTATTTCTGTAAAAACTATATTATAAATAAATGAGAGAAGGGGAGGGTTGTCTTGAAATTATATTGTTACTAACTCTCCAGAATTTTTTATTGCCAAGAATTAACACTTTACTAACAGTCACTTCCAAATGAAATCCACATGATTGTAGGTGACAGTGTCAAAATTTAAGGCTTTTTTTAAATTTCTTAAACATCAAGTGAAGCAGCATTAATGATTTTACATAATTTTGTAATGTTACAAGAGAACCTTTTACAAATAATTTAGGAAAAAAAAAAATGACTATTCAAAGTGAATTAAGTTTAACTGGTTTAAATACCAAATGGATCTTATAATGCAATTAGATAACAATTTGTTTCCATTTATCTATGAGCAAAAAAACAAACAAAAGTCAGTATAAAAAAAAAATCTATGGTTGTGAAAATTATTTTTGTTGTTTTATTTTTATACTTGATAGCTGTAATATGGAAGCTATTTTATCAAAAATAGTTCCAAGCATCACAAATAGCACCAAACCTACACCCAAAAGTAAAAAAATAAGAAATTTATTAAAACTTCAGCTTTATTAAAAAGAAAAAAGTTCTACATAAAAAATGTAGAATCATGATTATCAAAACTAAGTTGTCAAAGTGATCGATTGTATGAAGGTTGAAAAAAATCAAAGGAGTTACCCCCCTTGCGCCTTATAAATTTGTTTAGGTTTCCTGTATTTATCCAGTTTTCTTTCAATGTACACTTGCCTGGATTTGGATTTATAAACTATTGGGTACTGATCTTATTTAATTATGACCAAAAACTGTGTGTGTGTGTGTGTGTGTGTGTGTGTGTGTATGTGTGTGTGTGTGTGTGTATGATAGAAATATAATTTTATTTATGGGTAAAAGTGATCAATATAAGAGATAGAGTATCTGTAAATATAAAAGTGGACACTGGCGTCAACACCAAGCAGTGAGTCTTTTTCATGCTCAAAAATAGTCTTCAGGTAATGTGTGTTGTGTTTTGGTTCATCTCTTTATATATGTTGGTGATAACAGTTGTTTTAAATATCCTAGAGTCTATTGATTAGAATTGTCAATCTAAATGTGGTTATTTGTAGATATCTTATAGTGTTGTTTGTTAACTTCTCGCTTATTATTGATTACTTAATTATTTGTTGTTGATTATTATTATCATATTTACTTGTGTGTAATCGGAGTTTATTAATTTGTTTATTTTTATTTTTTTAGTTATCTTATTGATTTAGTTTAAATTGTTGGATTTGTCTGGTGTTACATTATATAGTGTATATACAGTGCATTTATCATAGTGGGTATTTTACAAGGTTTTCATTTTTAGTTTTTATATTGTTAAGTAGCATAGTAAAAATTTGTTTGTGTCTTCATTTTGTGATGAGTTCTGCTTGTTCATTTAATAATTTATGTTGGCCTGGGAGGGTAGTTAAAGCTATTTGTTTCTCTAGAAAGAGTTTACAGGTTTTGCATCCATTGTTGTAGGCTGATACTGTTTTCCTTATATTTTTGGTATGATTTGTCTTTTGATTTTAATTTCCCATATATGTTTAGAAAGTGTTGAACTGTTCACATATTTACTATTTGTAAAGGATGCTTTGCATGGGCAGTTTCTGTTTCCGTTTTCAGTTACTCTTATGTATATTTTTTCTTCATTATCTGCTGATTTTACAGTGTCTTAGTATATTATATTGTCTTGCAAGCAATTCTTATTTAAATGACATTCAATATTTGTTCAGATGGTTTGTTGACAGTTCTCCTGTTGTGTTTCTGCTGAATATCTTATGGAGTGTGGCTTCATGGGGAGAAGTGCTTATGCATGAGAATAATTAATTTTTTGAAAGTTTGTTTTTATCTTTTTTATAATGGGTTAAACAATATGATGTTTCTTTAGCTGTATTCTTTTTGTGCTGATTGGTGTATGAGTGAATGTCGCTGAAATTTCACTATCTTTAAGGGCTGTTTGAAAATCTTTTGGGGACTTTGTTAAAAATGGTTTCGTATGAAGAATTGTCATATCCTGCAGTTAATTGATTGTTGGGTTTATTTAATTATTGATGGTTGGTGGAAAAGTGCAAAATGTTTACTTGTAAAGTGGTTTGTCATTGGGTTTTCCATATGATTAATACATTACTTTTCTTAGATTCCTTAGATTAGATTAACATTTAGGAAAGCTACATATTTTAGCCTTGTTTTTATGCCTATGTCAAATCCAATATTTTTGAAAATTCTTATGATTATTTTTCTGGTTTTGCCTGTTATTTGTTTGTTAGTTTCTTAGGATAATGCAACTATCATTTCTCTTGAGGCCTATATAATTTTCATCAATTATTTTATTTAGTTCATATAGTAAATATTGCAAACATGGCCAGAAGATTGCATTCAAGCAGGAAACTAATGGTCACAACTTGGTGTTAACATCAGTATCCATTTATAATTTATATATACAATCATTTTCTTCTATTGACCCACTTAATCCATACTTGTCATGTCCATTACACTTAATTTTCCAAATTTCATCTAACCAAAAACTCAAGTTCAGGACATGACATTTTATGATTGTTTTAATATTTTATTAATTCTAATTAACCCATATTTAAGAGGAAAGAAAAGTGTCTTTAAGGACTCCACTCCCTTCTCTCTGCCCTGAAGTAGAAAAAAATATTCAGGGCAAAACTTACTTTGTATATAGAAATCTTAAAGAGATTTGTTTGATTTGGTTATCAGTCAACAAGGGCTAAAAATGTAGAATCTATGAAACAAACAATGACTCATAATAACCTACATAAATTATAATGACTAACTTTATATAAAATCCATCACTAGTATCAGTGACAGAACTGTAGAAACACTATGTAGACAAGGTTCAAATGGATTTGCAGGTAGAGCAAAATCACCTTTTAAAAAAACGAGGAAACTAACAATGATCAATTGGCCAGTTATTCAACACCTGCATTTCTAAATAAAAATATCCCTGCTGCAGTTTGGTCAGTTATTGGCAAAAATTGGTCCTGTCCATAGGTAGGCACAGTCACATGCATTGTATACAACTATATCAGTCAACAGTTGGATATAATCAACAGTGTGTGTGTGTGTGAGAATTAAATGTAGATTAGTAAAAAGTTTTAATTCTGAAATATAAGTACATGGAAACTGACATTTGGGATGAAACTCTGTACTAAATTTAATATTTCATTAATAAATAAAATAATAACTAAAGTTAAATGATAATTATAATTATTTTTATGCTTATTTTTAGAGAATTTTATGCAGAGGAAAGAGGGAAGGGGTAAACCAGAAGAAAAGAGTTAAAAATAAAAAGTCAAGAGTGAGAAAATTTTAAGAAATGAGAAAATTATTTAAACCAACCACCAAGAAAAGAGAAAGTGAAAACTAAATTTATATAATTAACTGTTGCTATCATTTTAATCTTTTACATAAAATTTAATAATAAAAACAAATGCTGAAGACATGAATATACATGACTAAGATTTCTTGCAATCAATTATGAAAAAAAAAAACATTTTTCTAAGGACGTAAAAATTCATATAAAAACAAAATGAAAAGTTCTAAAATGAAATGAGCCAAGTGCCCATGCCAATCAGTGGCCATAACTGACCCTTTTAGCACAAAAAATGTAAGACCAATTGCTTTTTATCTCTTAATAAAAGGCGGTATTCCATTTAAAATTTGTTCTTGATCAAATTAAAATAGTAAATGTCCAAAGAACTGATATGTTCGGCTACTGAGTGTCCAAGCTTTTCAGAGGTCACTGTACTGAGTCGATGACTAAAGCAAACATTACTCACTTTACCATCAGTTTTGTCAGTTCAGTAAGGTTTGATTGAGTGACCATAGGATTGTGTGCAAGGTGAACACAAAAATACAAAAAGGCTCTTTTTTCTCCCTAAATATGCATATTTACTAAATATGCACATACACACATACACACACACATTGCAACAAAAGTTTTCAGTTTATGAACTCTTTCAGTTACAATGTGCAAAAGTTTTAAACCATTCTTGCACACAAACCCAACACAATTTTATCTTTTGCGAAAGTGTTCATTTAAAGTCTGATTTATCAAATCATCAATTTTGATTGGCTGTGACTTTTTTGCTTTCCCTTTATTTCTTCCATTTAAATTAAAATGAAAATGTGTGGAAATGAAAATAAGGATTTGTTTCATTTTTAAAATCAACAAATTATAAAAAAAAAAATGAAACAAATGAAATATCTGAGAATGAAACACTTTTAAAGAATCAAATCCACTTTTGCTGCAATCATAATTATTCAGGCTATTTACTTACCGATTTTTACGCACAGTAAGTATAAGCAATGCAGCACACAGATTAGCAAATATACAATACATGTGACAAGGAGGAAGTGCCATTGTCTAACTAGCCTTGGACTACTTCCCATATACAGTATTTTTAGTAGTAGTGGTTGTAGTAGTAATTATAGTAGTAATAGTAGTATAGTAGTATTAATAATAGTTATAGTAGTAAGCAGTCAGTTAGCAGCTTGTTGTTCAGATGCTGAACTCAAAAATTCTTCGGGTCGCTTGTGAGTTTCCAATGCTTTTAATGTTGTCATGTCATGTGGCAGTTCTGATTTCCTTCGTAGTAATGGCTTTTCTTTGCCTTTCTTCTTCTGCAGCTGGAAAAAAAAAAAAATTACAGGCTTTTAAAAAGATAAAACACTCTTGACAACTCAAGTACAATATAGAAATAAAAAGTAATAACAAGTACAGCAATGATATATATATATATATATATATATCATATGTTCATGATAAAATAAATGCCGGGGCACTCAAAATAGTAAAACTTTGAGTCCTCTTCACCTGGAATTATATATATATATATATAATACTTTTAAGTAAGGTGAATTATCAGTAAAAACTTGTATGTCCCTGACCCAATAAAAAAAAACTTATAAGAATCTTACAAAGGCCATATAAATATTCTAAGGAAATTTGTAAAATTTACTAGATAAAAAGCATATATTCTTTCAAGGATATTTTTACTTCTAATACCATAAGTATTTTATTAAGAACTTTATTGTTCTTAATATATTTTTTTCATATTTCTTAAATTCAATCCCCAAATAAAATATCTACTTCTTAGCTTAATGCCAATAAAAAAAATAAAATAAAATGTAGAATACATGAAAAGCAAAACAGAACAGAGTAACAATGATTTTAAACAAATTTTTTTACAAAAAATGGAAAGAAAAATATTTAGTCTTATTAATACACACATTTCAATATTTCTGAAATTAAGTCTTTAAAAACTTAAAATCATATGTGAATTCATTTAAAAGTTTATATTTGTTTTAGCAAGATGAATTGTTAGTAATATTTGCTGGCATAACTATCAAAGACATCTTTTTAAGCAACTTCCCTGCCTTATCAAATTGTTTAGAAATTCCTAAAAGAAGTATTCTTTTAAGAGGTTTGGAATCCTGCCACTTTGCAGTTTTTGATGGAAATTCTAAGTTACAGAAGCAGTTTAGAAGAATCTTTTAAAATATTTCTGGAAATATTTAAATAAATATGACATTAAAAAAAGAATGTAATCTATAAATATGTGATTCTACCTGCAAATTGAGCATGAAGCTTATGAAAAAAAATTATATCATCCCCAAAATATTCATGTATCTTTGAAAAATATTTAAAAAATATAATTTTATAACTTACAAAAACAAAAATGATAATAAAATCTTTACATAATACGGTAAAATACATGTTAGAAACTGGCACATAAACATATATATGCACGTATGCCAGTTTATATATATGTGTGTGTGTGTGTGTGTGTGTGTGTGTGTGTGTGTGTGCAAGATCAAACCAAATATAGACTAGAATGAGACAAAATGATAAAATAAAAAACAAATAGAAAACATATATCAATCTAACAATAATAATTAAAGTGAAACATGTTAGATTGATAATCATTTTCTATTTGTTCTTTATTATATATATATATATATATATATATATATATATATATATATATATATATATATATCACTGGCCGCACATATCTGAGTATGTTTGCCTACTACAGTGACTAACTGACCCCTGTTGCAGATGCCTGCTCAGACAACTGTTTGTTGAACACCCACAGAGACTCCCTGTGGTTTATACTGCAACTATGTTGACTATATATATATATATATATATATATATATATATATACACACACACACACACACACACTTAATAGTTTCTAGAATCATTTCAAACTATTATTACTGCCTACTCTATAACCGCTAGGATAATACAATAGACCTCACTACTTATATTGCACCATTGACTAGTATATATAAATAGTAAAAATAAAACACAACACATGGCCTGAAGATTGTGTTCAAGCATGAAACAAACTGTTGCCACTCTGTGTTGACCTCAGTATTCATTTATATAAGAAAGTAAAACTACAAAAATAATTCTATGAACACAAGTTAGAAGAAAATACTTAAATTTACATTAAAAAAAAAAAGAAACAAATAACAATTACGTTTTAAATGCTTTATTTACTAATAGTAATATTTGGGATTTTATAATTAGATTAAGCATTGACAACCATTATTCATTTTTTGACAAGTATTTCTTTCATCTTAGTTTCATTCACTTTTTATTAGAACTAGTCAGTAGTGAGGTACTAACACTTGTAAAATATATAAAAATCAAAGGTGGCCACACAAACTTCCTTTTAGGGAAAAGTGTGCATTTATCATAAAATATTTTTTAAAAATGCTATGGAAAAACAACTCACTGGGAGAAGTTAGTATCAAGACTTTACATGTGATTTATTTTCTTAAATAAATTATTCACTGTTCAAAAGTTTTTCTAATATACAACTTGTTCTTCATAGATAAGATCAAATATATAAATGTAAAATATAAACCTCATTTGTAGATGAACTGTCAAAATTCTAATCACCACAAAGACTTTAATTACATTTAAACAAGCCTTATTTAAAAATAAAAAATAAATTTAAAAAAAGTGAACATGTACCCAGTCTTCTAAATTGCATTATATAATACCTCTTTTTGAAATACAATTTAGGACAAAACTGATTACTTTTTAAACATTACTGCTAATTACTTACCTCCTTAGCTTCAGATTCTAGTCTGTCTAAACTGGCTACCACATCTCCCTCTTCATCTGTAACACTATTAGAGTTATTATGCCGGTTATTTTCAGGAGCACGTGGTACGGAGTCAGTGGGTGACTTGAGCAGGGATATGGTTTTAAACTATAAGAGAGAGAGAGAGAGAGAAAAAAAAGCTTTATTTAGTTAAGCTATGGATAAAAAGAAAAGGGATAAAACTGAAAGCAAAGAAAGAAGTTCAAATAGTCGTTGGAGCAAATATTGTTTTTAGCTATTTTATTTTATTTTTTTCTTTACCAAAAGGGTCACATAATTATCATACTGTACCTAAAACAATGGTATTATGGATGGATGGTTGACCACTAAGAGTTCAAGATGTACAGTAATGGTAAGTACAGTTAGGGGATAAGATTTATGTAAATGCATAGAAGTTCAAATTTAATCCACTTGTAAACATTTAGAATAGCATAATACCATTAAAAATTGCAAGATTATTTACATATAGATAAGCCCATCTGCCTTGAATAAGTGAAGCAACTGTGTATACTGTGAAAAGTTCTGGACATATTCACATGTGTGCATGTTTTTAAACACTTATCAATATAAACATTTATGTTAATATAGTTACACATCAAAGGTAATTGCCACCTAATAATGTGATTAGATGTTTTGTTTACTAAAACCATAAAGTACAAAATAAATGAATGTTAATAGAATGTTAGTTTACATTTTTATTAGTTATATACTAATTTCTTTTGAAATTTTGTATTACCAACAACATTTGAATAATCTATTAAATCTAGTTAATTGAAGCAAGGGAGATAAATTTTCCAGGTTTATAATATATGTTTATATAGATACAGATTTTTTTAAACATTATCTTTAGTGAATGCCAATATTTGAGTAGATGCTCCTTTTATATATTAAATAATAGGTTTATTTATTTTCATCTACCAGTCTGAATATTTGAGAGATCTTATAAAGAAAACTATGCATTCTCTGGCAAGATTTGAACCTGTGTTCCCCTTGTAAGTAGAAATTATTGTTAGATTTAATGTACCCTAGACCAACTCTACATTGCTGATCAGGCAAAGTCAAATAGTGTCTTATAAATACAAATCTTATTCAGATTCTCAAAACAATATAATTTTAATCCATTACTTCTTTAGAAATAGATACAGATATAAACAAGTCAAATGAATATCTTTTCACACTGATTTTAGTCATCTTATTAAATATGTAGTGAAAAATATACCCTTATATTTTTCTTTGTTTTTACATAAGAGTTTGATGATGGTTTATATCTAATCAAAAAAGAATTATAAACTGAAAAACTAAATTGTTTTATTTTGATGGCAAATTTGAACCCCTGTGAAAACAATGTGTCAAAAAATGATTTTCTTTTTACACCACAATTATTTTAAATACCTTCACTCCTCAGAAAATGTTTTAAAAAGTGATGATTAAAATTTTAATAAAAACTAAACAGAAGAAAGTGAATTTATACATGTTCTTTGTTCTTAAGAATCCACAGCAAAAAAAATAAACACTGATTATTTATTAGATTGCTTACTGGAATGGCTGGCAAAACATCGGCTAATTGCCAATTGATTCAAACTTCATAAAATGGTAAATAAAGATTTCCTCAGAGTTAGTTCACACATTTTAATATTTAGTAAATATTTATAAATTTATAAATAAAAAATTGTTTTCATATTTATTTCATAATAAATTAGTAAATGATAAGTATTGCTTTAGTTTTAATATAATTGTATTAGTTTTTAGAATGTTGCAAATATAAAATTATTCATGTAAATGGATAGTGTTTAATACTTTTGTTGTAAAACAACAAAAAAATGTATAAATTCATTTTCATCATGTTTAGGTTTTATTCCAATTCTAACCATTGCTTTTTAAAACAATAAACATTGCTGAGGAGTGAAGGTAGTTAAAATAATAGCAGTATCAAGGGAAACATCGCACTTTTAACACTATTTTTTTGCAAACCTGAAGGTCCAATAATGCCAATATTTTTGTGTCTCATATGTACATATGAGCTCTCTGCATCTATACAAGATGAGTATAAATAATAGCCGAAATATTCATTTTTGCTGCTTTTTTGTTTTCATTTCAAAAGAGAAATGCAAGGAATGTAAGAAGATTTTAAATTAAGTCAATTCTTCATCACATTTAACTTGTGTTTAAAATTCAAGTTAAAGTAGTTTCATTTACTGTTCTTATGTAATTTATGTGAAGAAGTTTGTCACTACAGAAGAAACTATGAGGAGTGAAGGCATTACAATAATACCTTCACAAAACTTTGATAGAGGCATAACTCTGCTCAGCTAAGTGACAAACTTCTTCACATTTTTTTTATTCTATTAATGCTCTATCTCGATATCAAGCACTTTATGACAAAAAAACCTGCTGGTTAAAAATAAATGTCTTTCTTCCAGTAAACCAGTGATAAAAAAAAAAAAAAAATCTCATCACTAAATATAATCACAATATAACACACACACACACACAGATAAATATACATAGTCAATATATACATATCAAAATATACATCAATAATACAATTCAGAGTTTCATGTTATACAATTACCAGTGCATTTTTCAAACAACTGTTTAAAATGCACCTGATGATTGCATGAAACTTCAAGTCGTGCCATCAACATAGAATATATATATACATTAATATATATAAATAGTTCTGTCCATACTACATTGAGCACTGTTTTATTAACACCTGAATAATAATACTATACATATTTATTAACTCTCTCACTCTCTCACACACACACACACACACACATATATATATATGGTTAAATATTTTTATAAGGAATTAAAAGGAACATATTGAAAGGAAAGTGGCATCCTTATGTGGATTTTCTAAATATGAAAATAATTTATGTTCATAAATTGTGAGGGAAATAAAATTTTTATTATTCCTAAAAACACATAAATAACCAACAAACAAGGAGATGTATGTGCACTATACTTATATTGATTTATACAACCTGTCTTTTCTTGTGCATATTATCTATCTTATATATATATATATATATATATATATAAATATTAAATTTCTTAACCCAATACAATAACTTTTCATCTAACATGTTAAATTCCCTTATATGATAAAAACACTGAAAACAAAAACATTTTATTTTCTATACTTGGTCAGTGATGTTTATTAATATTAAAAAAATAAAAAGAGCCAATGAAACCAAATAAAACCATGTCTAGGAAATTTGTAAACTAAATATCTATAAACCCAAGACTGTTTAGTTGCTAAGGGAGATAATAAGCATTTAACTAAAATTATTGAATCCATTACCACTGAACAAGTTGATGTTTATTTTCATCAAATTAAAATAAAGATCTGACAATCATTACCTTAAAAACTACATCAAGTTAACTATATACAGATTTATTACCATTTCTTTTAACTTTATATTAAATTAATTTGTTTGTACCAATATTTGAGAAAAATATTTCCAAAGAATGACCAAATTTCACCCCCTCTACACCAGGCATGGGTAACCTTTGTTTCAAGCAGTAGGCTACATGATTGATGGTTTATTATAAGGTGATCCACACTACTAAAAAGATTCAAAGGTCATTTTTCATAGTCGGTACCACAGTTATTTTCATTACAGAAGATCATATGTTAAAGAATATACCTTCGAAATGAGAAAAATTGATTTCTTTTTTGTTGGAGAAAAGATTTTTCTAGAATTAAAAAAACCAAAGTCTTGGTATCATATTATTACTGATGACAGTGTGATGAACACTTATTACTGTGTTTATTATATAAATCTAATTTATTCATTTGAAAATTTTTTAAAAATTATATTTCTTCTTCGGGAAAAATTTCTGGTGGATACTTTTTACAAAATATGTATGATCTTCTTGAGTGAAAATTGCCAATGGTTTAAAATGATGAAAATGTTACTTTCACTAAAAGTTTACAAAATTTATGAAACGTACTTCATCATTGTTTAAGTATGTATGAGAGAGTGTGAGTTAACAAGTGAGAACAAAATTTTAAGTAATGTTATTTCCCTCAAGAAATTAATGATGTCATTTAGAAAGACAAAACAGGCCACACTTTGATCATGACTGTTCTACACAATGACAAGCTATATTGGTTTCTTTTATTTTATTATTTTACAAATTATAAATAAGATGGAAAAGATTTAAATAAAAATGTAAATATCCTTAACATTTTAGAAAAAAAAATTTCCATATCATTTATCAGGACTTATTTCCATTTATTCTTAATACTCAAATTTCTTACATGAGAATTTATGAATTAATTTCTGACTATGATTTCTGTCATCTTTATTACTTCAAAAATTACTTAAATAACAGAACCTAATCAAGTTATATTTATACTTCTGGATAACTGAATAAAAAATTTGGAAAAACATTTCATTTCTTGAAAAGACTTCTTCAGAATAATAATTAAAATAGAAACTAATTCATTAAGCCAAAAATCAATTATAAATACACTAATTTTTTAATAATCTTCCATGGTAAATTTACATCATACAATATTATCTTCTTTTCTAACAAATCTATAGCTATTAAAATGTTAACTACAATAGCAAAATATAAATAAAAACAAAACCAATAGAAAGGTTGAATGAGTCAAACGTTGGCTTATCTTATCCAGATACAAAAACTCAAGTCTTGCATAGCTATATATTCTGCATTTCTTAAAAGTTTTTAACCAGCATTTGTTGTATTTCTTCAATCACTCACATAAAAGGTTCTATTGATAAAATCATTACAGATTTTACAAAAATTAACAAATATGCTATTCAAAAGAAGCAGCAGCCTGGGATAAAGTCTGTGGTAATCATAAACATCAGTACAGTTAATTTCAACAAGTGATCAGAAACAAATCTTAAAAACAATATTAATATAGTTTTGAAGAATGAATAAGAAATTTGAAAGTTTTATTTTTTATTCCATTTAACTTATAATTACTAAAAATTCAAGTAGTTTTTCTCTTCAGTTCTTATATTGCAATTTTATTCGATGAATAATAAACAAGTAAAATTTTTAAAATAAATAAAATAATTAAATTGAACATATTTCAAACTGTGAAAAATTTTTATTTTTGGGATAATTGCCACCTTTGTTGAATCGCTTTAAACATATATCAATATATATCGATTGCAAAAATATTTTCCTATAATCCATAAAATCACTGATATTGAATAAAAACCAATTACTTCAGAATCCACTTGCAATTATGTGTCATGTTTAAAGCGATACACTAATGAATGCAATTATTTCTCATTAAAGAAATATGAATATGATAAACTGTTTAAAAGTAATTTGCTTTTAATTATAATAAAGATTATAAGTGAATCTTGCAAAATGCATCAACGTTTGAATGACATTAAAGATGTTATTTCCAATTCAGTAAAATGTTGAAAATACACATTTTTGCCTGTGTCCTGACTTTTAGAGACACCCTGTACAATCATCAAAAATTTACTATCAATTGCCATTTTCCATTTTCTTGAACCTTGTTCCTTTTTTGTTCCTCTCTTCTATCCACCCAATTCTCAATATTCTCATTCTCTTTCACATTCCATTTAACCCCACAGCATTTTAGTGGCATTATTATCTTGTTTGGAGTGAAACAAAAAAAAAATAGGCAAAATTTTTAAAGTTATATTTATAAAAGCCCAGAATGAAATATAGTCTAACAATAGAACAATGGTTAGCAAGCTAATCCAACAAGCTATTTACAATACAGTGAGTAATCCTTATTATAACCTTGTACCAGATTAAGCAAGTCTGATAAAACATTGTTCCTGTAATGAGCCCCCAACATTTGTAAAACACTAAACTAGAATAGTTGATAAACTAGAAATTAATAGATCATTTGTATTACAGTAAATTTTATAATTATTGGATGTTACATATATGTTTGTTTGTACCATATTAAGTAAATATAATTTACTTAAATAGATCCAAACTATTTTCTAGCAATTAATTAAATCAATTTTATTAAGACAAGTTAATGCTACATTATTATAATAGATTAATAATAATACTATCAATCATATTTCAGGATAACTATTTTTTTACTGCCTGAATTTCTAAGATGAGGAGTTAACATTATTTACACTATTTATATTCAGACTATCGTCCTCATCTTTGTTGTTTTTATCAACATTTCAGCTGTTGTCTCCTCCAGCCTTCATAAGGTGTTAGTCAATCCAGGTAACTGACAAGGAATTCTGAACTGAACCAATTAATCAATCCATGAGGCAGACTGTTTTCATTCCATTGACCATGTCTAGGGATATCTCATCTAATTCTTATTTCTAGTACTACTCTATACTGCTTTCCCTGTTTCTAACAAATCCAAGTACATACTTCCTGGTCCAAGGATTGAACTCACAATTACTATGTCACCAAATTCATGAACCAATGTTTCTAGGTCACTATGTTATTGTCCCATACAATAATTCTCTGAAGAATCAGTCAGTTAAGTGCCATATGTGATACACGAAAGAGGCATGACTGACTTGGCAGAAGATTATCCCGCAGTAGGTTGCCATTGCTTTCTGCGGTAGACTGGTTGTCGACCAAGGCTCTAACCCAATCTGTCCTGTTATTTAACCCATAACTGGAAGGAATAGACGGATTAATACCTTTCCCAAGGGTATTTGCGCGTAAGTGAATGCAATGAATTCAGCTGGAATTCAAACTCGGCTCTCCGATTTCTCATTCCAAGTCGATATCCAATGCACCACAACGCACATCCTCTGAAGAATATGGAGCTTTAAATCTAACCTTAATCTACCTTCTGGTGAGTGCTGTAAATACTTCTGTTAATTTTATAAAATTAGTTAAGAAAGTTAATACATTTTATACATTAAGAGTTATCTATCTGCCTTTATATTTTTTTTATCCCACAACTAAGAAAAAGGGTTTAAAACTAATAGCAAACTATTTTGCATGTAAGATTTTCAAGCAGGATTTAAAACTTACTAAAACAATTTAATTTTAAAGAAACAGATATTATTAGGACAATTTCAAAATTACTATTTTAGAATTAACATAAAATGAAATTTTGAAACTGAACATTTTAGAGAATTACTAAAATGAAAAAATGTTAAAGCAATGAAGAATCAAGACAAAAGGTAAGATTATGTCATGTGGTGTTTGAACATCCATTTTTCTATGTATTAATACATCAAAACCAGACTGTCTTTTTGTTGCTTGATACCAGTGTGAAATATAATTAAAATATATTTATACTAAATAGGAATAAAACTATTTTGAAGTATCAGGCACACCTCTATTTTATATTGATAAGAAAACATGATTTTTTTTCACATTAACTTGCACAAGATGAACCAGTTTTCAATCTGATCAATAGTTTTTATTTTAAACAAACATTTTCTTCTTAAATGTACAAATAAGTGAACAAATATGGGGAACTAATAGTATGATGAAATCAAGTTGTTAAAGCAGACATTAATAGCAACGATTATATTATGATAACCAGAGATTGAGGAAGTAATACATTCATTTATTAAGCCTTCTATATCAGTCAGTTAAGTGCCTTACGTGATACATGCTTGGGCGATCATGTCTCGAAAGAGACATGACTGACTGGGCAGAAGATTATCCCGCAGTAGGTTGCCATTGCTTTCTGCGGTAGACTGGTTGCTGACCAAGGCTATAGAAGTCAGTCTGTCCTGTTATTTAACCCATAACTGGAAGGAATAGATGGATTAATACCTTTCCCAAGGGTATTTGCGCGTAAGTGAATGCAAAGTGAATTCAACTGGAATTCGAACTCGGCTCTCCGATTTCTCGTTCCGAGCCAATATCCACTGCACTACAACGCACATCCAAGCCTTCTATATATGTGACATAAAATATGTGTGTGTGTGAAAACTTTTCTTTATTGATGTATTTCAACTGATGATAAACTTTACCAAACAAATACATTAGTAAAGAAGTTTTTCTTCATTCATATTGTAATATATATATATATATATAGATAGATAGATAGATAGATAGAGAATAGCAAATACATAAATGGAGAGGATAATCCCAAAAACTTATCTAAATTTTAAAAAGATAAAAATAGACAGCTAAATGGATATTATCCAGAGCAATATGAAATATAGAGAAAAAAACTCAACACATAATTAAACGATCTGTTGAGCTTTCACCCTCAATATTTTATATATATAATATTAGATATAATGTTAATGATATATACATATATATGAAATCATTCTTGTGTTTATTGATGCACGTAGGTTCTACTGTCCAATTTCATTGTGCATTGCAGTGACAAGAAGAATAAATATACAAAATGATAATTTTAGTAACACAAGAAAGAAAAACTAATAAAGTAATAGTGCTTACAAAAAAAGTTCAAAATAAATATAATTGAATATTTAACAAGAATTATCCAGAAATTAGATCCAAAATAAATATGAATTAGATAAAATACAGGTGTCCCTAAAGCTTGAATACAAGAAATCTTTTTTTTTTACCTTTACAGATTAAGTATGGTTTTGTCAAAAGAATAAAGAACCGACTTCTTTTTCTGGGGTCTGCTAAAGGAGAAGGTGTACTCAATGAAAATCACACATGCAACACACTTGACTGAACATATAAAGAGTGAATGAACTAAAATTAATGGGAATGTAGAGTTATTGCATCATTTGAATCTTGCAAAATGCATCAAAATTTGCATCACAAATGATGGAAAATTTATTGAAATTCTCATTTGTTAATATTCCAATTCAATAAATGTTGTTGAAAACTTCATTTTGTAAAAAATATGCATTTTTGCATATGTGTCCAGACTTTAAGGATGCACTGTAGACATTATATCCAAATCAAAACAAAAATGGTTAACAAATGATTGTGTTGCCATAAGATTTTATACTTTTTATCAATCTTAATTGGATTCTTACAAAAAATATTCTAGCATATCAACATTTCCAAGTGATAGTTTTGGGGTCAATCATGGTAAACAAGACTTTCTTTTGCTATTTAAAATTCAATGCCATAATACTTAGGTAAATAAAAAAAAATAAATGGTTCATAATTAATTTAGACAAGCATAATCTGTTGGTTGATGTAAGAATTAGGATATTCATTCTGATAAATTATATCATGATAATATTTACACAATTGTCCTCATCTTTGTTGTTTCATCTGTTGTGTAATCTGGCCTTCTTTGAGTGTATATCAGTCTGGGTAAGCTCAGGTAACCTCTGAAGAAAACACTTTATTTAATTTCTGGAGGTAGAATGTTCACAATCCACTGCCCATGTCTAAGGATATAATCTAGCCCACAGATTAAATAAAGTTTTCAGTTCAAAATTCCCTGTAGGTTACCCAGATCAATATACACATGAGGAAAGCCAGAGGGTAAAAGACCAAAACAGTGTGATAAAAACAGCAAAGATGAAGACAATAGTCTGAATATAAATAGAGTAAATAATGGTAACTTCTCATCCAAGAAATTTAAACAAAAATTACTTGAAATATCAACATATGTTAAAAAAAATAAATAAATAAAGCATGTTGTATAATATCTCATTATGCTATCATATATTTGAAGTCAAATTTCTATTTGCAAAACTGTCTGTTCAGTTAAGTCAAATTATGAAGAGAGCTCTAGGAAAATAAATCTTTTCTATATTGTTATATTGTTTACTGAACACTTATAGAAGGTAAAAAAAACAAAAAAAACTTCAAATACTTCATCTAAAAAATTCAAATGAAAGACAATCATCAAGACTTTCATAAAAAAAGTTAAAATTACCTTTGGATTTGTCATGGCTAAATTTTGGACCTTGTTCCATGCATCATCTCTTTGTTTGTTCCTCTCTTTCTCTCTAAGACAAAAATAAATAAAATAAATACAAAGTTCAACATTTGGTCAAACAACTAATAAAGACAAAATTTTAAATACTAATTCAAATTTGTAAATGTTTCATTTAATAAAAATTAAAAAAAATAAAAATCCAAAAAAATCAAATATTTTGTTGGGTTGTTCATTAATCCCAAACTGTACAGCTAAAATGTATTTGTAAATGTCTTTTAGAACCTTTCTTCCCAATTGAATTTCCTTCTGTGGATATCCATTTACTTGTTGAAATCATCGTAAACAATCTGGAAACACTCATTATTTTTTTTTTCATTAGACCTGAATGATCTAAAGGTAATCATTTAACAAGGTTTCATCTTTTTCTCCTACAAGTGTTGACAGGTTTTAGCCTAATTGTTGCTAGACATCCTCTCACCTGACCTCACATATTGTTCAATGTCTTCTGCTAGAACAGTCCATACCAGTGGACATAATCTTTTTCAATATCTTTTTACAAATCATTCCAATGTGCATTTGTTAGTGATTCTGGTATATTTTTCAAATGGAACTTTGCCACTGCTTTCTTCCCCATCTCAAAATTGGGTCCTCTTTTGTCTCCCTTGTTACTTCTATAGCTATCATGGAGTCTGTTTCTTCATCTCACATCAATATTTTTGGTTTTTGAAATCTGTTTGCTAGTAATAGGTAATTCTAAAGGTCTGTCCATATTCATGTTTACTTGACCAGATTTATGTTAAATTTTATAGGTGTATGCTGATAACATTAAACTCCATGTCTACAGATATATTACTCCTAAACTTGGTATTCATTTTTTCCAAGTCCCAACATTCTTATGTACAGTTTGTGTGTCCTTTAGTGATGATTAACATTCTTATAGAGGTTTTTTTTTTCTTTTTTTTTTTTTTTTTTCTATTACTCGTTTTTCTTTCAACAAGTTTAATTTCTGTCATAACTGTGTAGGGAATCCTTTTTCTAAATGTTTCTCTTTTTCTTTCTTTTTTTTTTTTTTTTTTTGGTGGGGACAGCTGCACTGTTGACTCAGACTGGAGTCTCAATGACTTCTGGAGTTTCTTATTTGTGGTGATTGTATTTCTTGCAATGCCACATCAAGATTTTGCTGTTGACAATTTTAAAAATGCCAAGGCTTTGAGAAATTCTCTCTTCTAGTCAGTATAGCCAAAATGTCTTCATTAAGCTTTCCTGGACATACCAAATCTTTCAGTAGTTATGTTTCTGGGCTCAAATTTGTAAGAAAATATGCACACTTAGCCATCAGTGATTAATGGCCACATCTATGAAATGTTTTTAAAAATGTAACCATTCATACTAATCATCACAATGTTCATTTCATCTTTGTTTCACCAGATATTTGATTACTATTTCAAATTTATATTCTCAAATGTTTTTCTTAATTTGATATTTCTGGTAGTCGAAGTCAATCCAGAAAAGTCAATAAGTATTAATGCAAATGAAGACATTATTGACCATTTTACCAACTCCACTGAGTCCACTTCAAACTTTGTTCGTTCTTCAACAGTGTGAATGGTCTGCTTTGCTCCCCACCACACACAGAGAAAAAAATCCTCTCTTTGATAGAGTATATAAGTTTATAGCAGCTATGTAAGCAGGTGCCAGGGTTACCTCAGCCAATCACACATATTTATTCAAATAGTTTAATATTTATAATTTAAATGTGTTTTTACTAGTCCAAATTTGAAATAAGTAGAACTATATGGCCAGTTTTATGTAAGTTTACATATTTTTCTCATTATCTTTGAATTTCAGAATTTATCTTCTGATCCATGTCACTTCAGATTGTTGGTGATCATGGCTCTCCAGAATTTCCTGTTCTTTGTAGCTCTTATTAAGTTTTGTCTTAAACCCTGTTTCACCATCAATTTACACAAGCACAATAAATAAGTTATGCATGACTTTAAATGTGTCCTGTGAGTGCCAAATTTTCCAAGCTCTTTTTTCTTATTATGTGCTACCCCTAGAAATTTTATCTGACCCTTCTTGATTTTAAGTATGTGTCCTTTCTTCTCTAAAATTTCCTCAATGCCCACATGTTCAGTCCACAGTATTCTCAGCATCCTTGTGTAGAACCACATTCTGTTTCTTCAGCTTTGAGGAACTCATTCAGCATTCAATCATTTCTCAAAGCTTTAAAAAAAAAGGAATAAAATTTTCTTTTGTTCTTCAACTAATATCAATATTTTACTTACAAAGGAAAAAATAAGCAGTGAACTACATATATCCTTTAAAAGAGGATCAACTGATAAATGCTTTTTCTTTTAAGCTAATAAGCAAGAAAAAAAAAGTCTTACCTTTGTCTTTCTGCTCTGTATTGCATGGTACAATCATCAAATAACTTCTGATTCATCTCCATAAATAATTTCAAAGCATTGTATATTAAGCCATGAATTGTCCTGAAAACCAAAAGTAATTTTTATCAAGTTTAAAATTTCTCTTCAAAGATATTTTTAATCTATATTTAATCACGAGATTAGTTAAGTATGCACACAAACATTTGCTTTCTTTCGGTTTTGGATCTGATGAAACCTAAAAAGGTGAAACACAATCAAATCTATAAGACATTTTTCCATTTGTCAAGATTCTTTTTTTTTGAGCATATTGAAATAAAGTGTCACAAGGAGTTATTTCCCTTTCCGTCTGGCAATGCTCTTTAGATCAGGGGTTTTCAAAACTGTGGTCCACAGACCACAGGGGTCCACAAGAATAAAATAGGGGGTTGGTGGATTAACTCATCACGTGAAATTCAAAGTATAAATTTTCAATGTCTAGATATTTATTTTTACTTAGTAATGTTATCAAATGACAAAAGCTTGCACTATCGCCCATTACATGTCAACGTTATTTATACAAAAAATTATTTTACGCATGCAAGAGCTTGATGTTCAAATTTACTTTTTTTCAGGGTGCAAGCGTCACCATGGATAAATTTTTAAAACAGAAACCTCATGATGAAATCAACACAGAATCCACTATAGAGACGTAAGAGATTATTAAAGAAAACAAATTAAGAAAGTATGAGGTAGAATATATTTGATTTGGATTCATTGAAAGTGTATCTAATGCTAACAGACCACAATGTTTACTTTGTCATAAGCTGTTGTTGGATGAAAGGGTCCGTAAATCAAAAAGTTTGAAAACCCCTGCTTTAGATAACAGGAAAGAAGTATATGCTAAAATGTGCAGCTCTTTGTAGTCATTTTTATGATTCCTTTTGTATTTAAACTAAATATATTTTCTAAGTATCATTTTAGATGAATAAACAATTTAGATTTTAAATTTGGCTATGTTGCCATTAACAAAGTAACAGGAACTAAACAAATTTATATTTGAGTTCATTTATTTTTTGTTAATGGCTATCAGTTAAAATATGAAATCTTAGTACATATCAATGTATGTTACTGAACAAGATAAATAATAGTGATTGATTTAATTTTTTATTTCATTTTCCATAAAAATTGAGAAAATTGTTTTTATTCATATTTTTACATTTTGAAAGAATCTTCAGATATTTTTAGAAAGACTGACTAACTTTCAAATTCTTAATCACAAGTCAGTCAGTTAAGTGTCATATGTGATACACACTTGGGCAATCATGTCTCGAAAGAGACATGACTGACTGGGCAGAAGATTATCCCGCAGTAAGTTGTCAGCCAAGGCTATAGAACTCAAGCTGTCCTATTATTTAACCTATAACTGGAGGGAAGAGACAGATTAATACCTTTCCCAAGGGTATTTGTGCATAAGTGAATGCAAGGAATTCAACTGGAATTCAAACTCGGCATCCCAATTTGTTGTTCAGAGTTGATATCCACTGCACCACAATGTACATCTAATTACAAATATTAAAATTAAATATCCAAGAATTTTAAAAAATGAAAAAGTTAATAAATTAAATTATTAAACTAAAAAAAGTAAATCTTAACATGTTGACTTCCATGTCAACATATATTAGTGACTTGGTATTTCAGTTTAAACTGTGTCTTCAGATACTGGTAATAGTTATATTTTCATTTCAAGTTGATTCACCAAATATTGAAGAAACTCTATATTCATATATAAAATAATGTCTGAAGCTTCTTATGAAATTAATGGAAAAATGCAAATGACACTTTCTTCTCTTAACTTTTAATTGAACATTTTCTAAATGTACTCATAGGTATAAAATGTATTAGAAATGTATTGCGGGTATAAGATGTATTAGAAATGTATTGTAGGTATAAAATACAAAGCTCAATAAAAAAAAGTATCTGTAGGAAGAAAAAAGAATATTTGCAGAATTAATTTTGTCACCAATGTATGTCCTTTGAACAAGATAAATAATAGTGATTGAGTTAATTTTTTATTTCATTTTCCATAAAAATTGAGAAAATTGTTTTTATTCATATTTTTACATTTTGAAAGGATCTTCAGATATTTTTAGAAAGACTAACTAACTTTCAAATTCTTAATTACAAGTCAGTCTGCTAAGTGTCATACGTGATGCATGCTTGGGTGATCATGTCTCGAAAGAGACATGACTGACTGGGTAGAAGATTATCCAGCAGTAGGTTGCCATTGCTTTCTGCGATAGACTGTGACAAGGCCTTGAATACAAAACGTAAATCATATTATAGCACATGATAGTGCTTCTTTATTTGCCATCAAGTTTCTAAGTGTTAGAAAATGACACACGCATACACTCACTTGATATATTTAATTGTTTGAACATTATTTTAAATGGATACTCATATTTGAGTAGATGCTTTTTTTAATTTTGAAACAGTATATTTATTTATACCTATCAGCCTGAATATTCAAGAAATCTTATTTAAAAAAATAAGAGTCCTCTGGCAAAATTCAAATATGTGTCCCTTAGAAGAAACTGTCATTAGATCTGATAAATAAATACACTGTTGAATAATAAAAACAGATCATCTATTCAAATATGAAGATCAATTAAAAATAATGTTTGAACAAATAAATTAAAAATATGTTGGATTTAATCCATTTCATATAAATATAAATATGTATGTATGTACATGAAGGGTGTCCCCCAAAATTGACATCATTTTGTAGTCTAATAACATGGAAGATAGATCTGGTCTACCAGTGATGAAGACAATGTGCTGGTGAAATGGCCACCACCATTCAACTGACTTGACACTTACTGAATTTTTTTTCTATGGGTTAAGTGAAAGGACAGGTCTATATCACTCCACCTTCACTTTCTTTCTACAAACCTAGAAGAACTTAAGCAGAGAATCACTGAGGTGCTGGGGAATATTATGCAAGACATGCATGTTTGGCAAGAGCTGGACTACCAATCTGGCATGTGTCATGTCACAGATGATGTGCACTTGTGATTTGTGAAATCGGTTATAAAATCTTGAATATCTTGTTCGAATTTTGATAAAAAAAATCTTTTATTGTTTAATATAAAGCCTGTTTAATTTTGTTTGTCTGGGACATGTAGTAGTCATATTTTAAATGATGTCAATTCTTTTGGGCACCATACTGGTGAATCCTCTGACCCCTCTAATTATCGCCTTATCAGCCTCCTACCAATCTTTGGCAAAGTGTTCAAAGTCATCATCAAGGTGGCACAACATCTCATAGCCCACAGACTCTTCTCTGATAAACAGTATGGTTTCTGCTTTACCAGGTCTACTGCTGATATGCTCATGACCATCACTGAGTATATACACCAGGCTCTAGACAAGAACAGCAAAGCACCCGAACTGTTGCCCTAGACATCTCCAAAGCATTTGACAGAGTCTGGCATGCTGGCCTTCTATGCAAGTTGTGGGGCTATGGTATAACTTATCTGCATTAACGATCTCCCCAATGTAATAAGATCCCAAGTAAGCATATATGCTGATCACACTACGGTTTACTCTCAGATTGATCAAAAATCTGCCGAGGATGACAAAGCAAACCTCGCTGCCGAGTTGGAAAAGGACCTCCAATGTGTGGTGGACTGGGGTAAGAAATGGCTCGTGAATTTTAATGCTTCCAAAACAAAGTTGCTATCTATTAACCATCACAGACAATCACTCCTACCCACCCCCACCCCATTAGCATGGCTCAGGCTAGTCTCCCTGAAAGGAAAAACACAGCACCTCCTCAGGTTAACTCTCACAGCAGACCTCAAATGGAATGACTATATAGAATACATTGCTAAATCAATTGCTAAGAAGGTCGATTCTCTGTGGAGGGTCAGGAAGTTTTTCCCGTCTGAAACAATCCTGCACATATACAAATCTACCATCTGCCCATGCATTGAATACTGCTGCCTATCCACCTAGGGGTCCTTGACAAAATCCAACAGAGAATCTGTAATGTGATCGATCACAACTTAGCAGCTCAGATAGTCACTTTCTCACTGGCACAATGTGGCTTCCCTGTGTATCTTCTACAAATACTTTCACGGCTTCTGCTCCGATGAACTTAGCTCACTGGTGCCACCTATGTATGAATTTAATTGAGCCACAAGATTAGCAACTAGGTCCCACCCTTTTACTGTGAAACCAATAAATTGTTAACGCAAATTCTACTCCGGCAGCTTCTTTTCTCACACTTCCCGCCTGCAGAATTCCCTTCCATTTACTTGCTTCCCCGACAGCTACAATCTCCAAGAATTTACACGTAAAGTCAATAGTCATCTCTTATCTCACTAACCTGCATCCTCTCTCTCATGCCCCTTTCTCTATCTACTTCACTCTCATCAGTATTCTCATGTAATATCACTACACAAAAATGTTCATGTTTCAGAACAATACTGTTCTTCTTCAGGTGATATGTTAAAATAAATTGTGAAAATGATTTATTTAGAAAATATAAGATGAATTCATGATTATTTAAAAAATTCGGGAGTAGTAGTTGGAGAAAATGCTTTAGATTTGTCAATAGTGTTCAATCAAAAATGAGAATTATGTAACCATGGAGATTTAATATTTGGAGCAGGATGGCTTGGATCTAGACATGTCACTTTTTAATTTCGTCTAGGAAAAATACATAGTGGAACCTTAGAATTTTTAAATGGGAGGTTGGATTTTATTTTATTTTTTTTTTACTTCCATCTATGAGTAAAAGGGCTGGAATATTTAGATCTGAATTAGTATTAAATAATTATGGTATAAATAGTTATATTATATTAAGAACAACAATAAGTATTGTCATTTATTTAATAAAATAATTTTCATTTTTTTAAAATTCTGTTAGAGTATAAGTTATAAATGAAACATTGTAATTAAATTTTAAAGAAAATTATTTTGTCTAAGTAAGGTACATAGTGGGATTACACAATACTTAAATAGCTAAATAATTTTTAACAGCAAGTTGGAATTATTTTTTTAACTACTTCATGAGTAAAAGGGCTGGAATGTTTATATTATAATTATGATTAAATAATTACAGTATATTAAAGTATATTGTAGTTAAGAAAACTAATTAAGCATTGTGTGGGTCATTTATTTATAATTTATATTAGAGCATAAGTTATAAATGAAACATTGTAGTTTTTTTATAATTTAAAAGAGAATTATTTTGTCGAGGTAATATATTTTGTGGGGACATACATTACTTAAATGGGCAGACAGCAATCTTTTACAGCAGGCTGAACTTCAGGGTTTTTTTTTTACTTTTTTGAATTAGATTTAGTATTACCTCACATGTAAATGGGGTGGAATGTATAGTTTAGAATCAGGATTTTAATAATTATGGTATACTAAGGTATATAATAGATTAAAAACCAAATTAAATATTGTGTAGATCATTTATTTTGGTAAAATAATAAGTTATATTGGAGCATAAGATATTAATGAAACATTGCAATTAATTGAATTTAAAGATTTTTTTTTAAGGGGTTGGAATTTGAACCGAATAATTTTAGTATACCAAGGTATATTGTAGTTAAAAAAACCAACTAGTATTTTGTGGACCATTTATTTTAGTAAATTAAATTTTAATTTTTAAGTTATATTGGAGCACAAGTTATAAATGAAACATTATAATTAATTAAATGTTAATGAAAAATATTTTCCATGTTTACATAAAATGGTTACTTCATCTCTACAGTTCAATAATTCCCCATTTTTAGGGAACCTTAAAATCTGCAGCTTTTCACTCAGGTGCAAAAAGCAGATGTTGTAGGATGACTTACAGATTTTTGTTTTCCCAGAATTTTCCATTTTACTTTGGGGGTTTTGTTTGTGTCCTTCCAAAAATACACAGAAATGAATGTTTGGTTTCAGTACATGTTAGTTTTGAAGGATGTTAAGTGCATATACCAACCTTGTTTAAAAGTGTTCTTAGTAGATCTGATGTAAACATTTTAATAGTTGGGTTTTCATTTGATGTTATATTACACAATAGAATTTATTTGACACCTATTTTCCAGTGGTCAATTGTTAGGATTTTGACAATTACATAAGTTTGTATTATTGTTGTCTTTATTATTTTGATAGTTATTATTACTTTGGTTTATGTGCTGATTTAAGTTATTTTTTTATAATTTGTAATGATTTTTTTTCAAGATTATTTGTACAACTACAACTTAATTTAAGGGTATTTTTATTAAAAATTTTATGTACTAGGATTATTAATAGGGAAATGTTTCTTAATTAAATTGAGGAACTTCAGCCCTAACTTGGTGTTAATCATTTGGTTGAAAGTGGGAGTATACCAAATGATTTTTCTATTTCTATTTTTCCTGTTACAGTTATATTTTTTATGTATTTGATATCCTGGTTTTTGTAGCCACTATTTTTTAAGGCATTATTATAAAAACCTTTGTTTATAAAATATTTCTTCACTAGAAGAGTTTTTACTAATTCTGTATTCTTGAAGTCATCTTATATTTTTAAAATAAATCATTTTTACCATTTATTTTAACATTTCACCTGAACAAGAACAGTATTGTTCTGAAACATGAATATTTTTGTGTAGTGATATAATGCTTTTATAAACCATTGTAACAACTATTACAATATTAAGCTCTACTCTGTATCAAGCACTCTTTATAAAAGTAAATGCTTGAACAGTGGGTTTTAATCTACGTGTTCTTTCACTTTATGGCAGTAACCATTCTTTCAAGCAGGTTTTGTTAGATATGACAAACAAGGAAAATTTAATGGTTTCTTTTTAGCTTTTATAATATTCTTAAATTTTTTCATTTGGTGGTTGTAAGGGAATGTAAAAATTGTCTGTAGTCTCTATTGTTCCAGATGATTTCACCCACTTCTTTAGCCATTTCAAGGAGTTTGTTGTTAGCTGTTAATGTCTTTTAAGGATTGTGTTTTAACAGGATGCCTATAGTAATAGCATTTATTCCAAAAAATAAAAAAATACATTGCTAGAAATCAAGTTGACATCCTTCTTTTTAAAAAAAAAAACCTTTAACACATTATTTATTATTGTTAAATAAAGTGAAATTAATATCATTTTGAAAATCTGAAAAAGACTATACACACAAATAGTTATCACCACTAATTGATGACATGTCTCCTAAGTTTAGAAAAAATACTTTATTGGCCATTTTCTTAAAAAAGCATTAGCAATAAAAACTTTCATTGATGACTAAAATATTCATTTTATAAATTTTTTAAAAAATTAAAAAATGGTGGCCTAACATGACTCTGTACTGATTTAGGGTTGGCAATGATTAGATTAATGTTTGATGACTTACTTATTCCAATGTTCTTTACTCATGTACAATGCCGGAAACATTATCGGGAGAATAATAGCCACATTCTCACTTATTAAGCTCAGGATGTATTCATTGTTCCAAAAATACAAGGCTCTCTCCGCAACCTGCAATGTAAAAACATATTTAAAAATAATATCAACAAATATTTTACAAGGAGAAAAATAGATTTTATGATTACTCAAAACTTTAAAATGCCTTTTGATTTAAAGAAAAAAATGACAAAGAATTTTATTTTTGTGTAATTTATTTTAAACTAAGATTCCTAATAGAATCAACTGGTTGAGCTAACATTTGATGGAGATGGTTTCAAACTGTGGCCACAACAGTTAAAACTATCATAAGACAAGTTATTTTATCAAGGGTAAAAATCTTATTATGCTTATAGAAATAAGTTTTATTTATAAACAAAAATATTGTAATCTTTTGTAAACATCAGTTAATATTAAGAAAAAAATAATTAAAAATAAAATAGAAATCAATGCCATTTAACACTTTCATTGCTGAATTGTTATTACATTGTTGCCTGATTGTGCTGTTACACTTTGTGAAAAATAGAAAATAGTAATTTACTGTAAATGACTTAAAACACTAATGGTAATGTAGTGGGATTGGTTAGCCAATATTAATTAGTATAACCATACACCAACATATATATATGACATACCTGAGATAAAAGACAGAAGAGTCACTTGGGAGATTAACATCGAATGAGCAACTATCAACATCATAACAAAATGGCATTGCCAAACAAAACTATGTTGGAGCTTGAAAACCCTGAGGAGGTTACAATTTCGCTGAAGTGCTTCGAGGCAATGGCCAGGATAAAGAAATTAATAGACAATCAAAACCAAAAACAAATCACAGATTTATTTTTGGTTGCCGCGGGGTGTAGAAGTGTTAAACAAGTATCATTGATAACATACCTGGAGGAAATTGTAACCTTAGATTTTAAAAAGATTAAGGAAATAATTTTAAAGTCTTTCCAACCAAAAAATTGATTAGTCATTGCCGAAAGGACCAAGTTTCTAGCATTAAGACAAGAGACTGGAGAACCTATTAGGAAATATCTCAGTAGACTAAGAGATACTAGTAGTTGCGACTTTAATGAGCTTGGACAAGAGGAAATGAAAATAGAGGACGAATTAATCCAGCTTCAACTCATGGAAGGTTTAGATGATACTTTGCAGAGACTTAAAACTTTGAAAAGGTTACAATTACAAAATATGAGTTTGGAAGCCACTATTGAATTCATACAGCAGAATGAGTTGATTAAAAAATATAAAACACAAAAAAAAAAAAAACAAGAAGAAATGATGGAAATAAGTGCTATTAAAAAATAAAAAATCAAAATGCAAGTATTGTGGTTTTGAACATGAACCAAAAAGAGAAAAATGTCATGCATGGGGAAAGATATGTAATAATTGTAAAAAAAAAAATAATCATTTTAAAGCTGTGTGTAAATGGCAAAGCAGCAAGGTAAAAAATGTGGAGGCACTATGGAAAGAAAAAGAAAATAGAATTAATGAGAGGAATAGAATTAAGATTAATGAGAGGAATAGAATTAAGATTGATGAGAGGAATAAAATGGAATTAATAGAGAGGAAAAACAAAAATATGTTCAAGAATATAAAGTTGAACGGTACCTATTTAAATATGCAAGTAGACACAGAAAGCAAGGAATTTTTGGGAAAAATTAAAAAGACAAAAGTTAAGAAGCTGGGTAAAACTAAAACAATTTGATGGAACCTGTATCAAAAAATTAAGTTCTTTTCAAGGGACAATTGAAACAGCGAAAAGAATTGAAACAATTACTATCATAGTAACAGATTATATAAAAAGTCATGGCCTAATAGGTACTGATTTATTGAATGTTGATAGTGCCCAGTTAGTGAATGCTGTCAATAGTAGAAGTGGTGAAATGGGAATGTTAAAAAATTATAGAGCAAGCATTAAGCTAAAGTAAAATGTTACATCGTCATATTTTCAAAGTCATAGGCTCCCCACACATATAAAATCAATGGTGCTTGATAAGCTGAGCAAAATGGTAGAAGAAATACTTCAACATGTTGAAGCCAGAACCAGCAAATGGGCATCCCCTATTGTCGTAAGGAAACCTAATGGTGATCTTAGGCTTTGTGGGGATTAGAAAGTAGATGTGATTCACAAAATTTGTTCAGATTCATATCCTATTCCAAATATAGAAAACATATTGCATTCTTTTGCAGGAATGAAATATTTTGCTAAAATCGATTTAAAAAATGCATACAACCAAATCCAAATTGACAACGAATTCAAAGAAACTAGAACAATAAACTCGCCAATAGGATTGTTAAGGTGGACTCGTCTACCATTTGGAAGGAAGACAGCCAGTTTGATTTTTCATAGAGCAATGGAAAATTTACTAGAAGGAAAAGTAAAAAATATAATTTACCAAGATGATATTGGGTTGGGAGCTTGTACTGAAGAAGAGTTAAAACAGAAAACAAAGAAATGCAGGAATGACTTTATACAAGGATAAACGTATATTCAAGTGCAATAAGTTGACCTTTTTGGGACATCAAATCTCAAAAGAGGGTACTTCACTGGACTCAAGCTTGAATCAGAAAACGAAACAATAGATACGAATCAATAAAGAAGTAGATCAAGATCTCCTATAGAGAGAAATTCTCTTAAAACCACTGAAATGGGGAGGGGATATAGGAGAAGCAGCAGGTCAACTCAGGGAGTTAGACCTAAAAGGTTCCAGGAGGTGTAGTGGGATTGATTAGCTAATAATAATTAGCATAGCCATACCTCTATACAGGGACATATCTGGAGGACAGATTGTCACTCATAAGAATTACTTCGAATGAGCAACTATCAACATCATAACAGGTATTTTCTTACAGGTGTCACAATTTTGATTTTAATCAGATACTCTGCAATACATACTAAACCAAACAACAATCTCAACTCAATAATATTTTACAAAAACAGGCTGTATTATATCCTACTAGGTTTGGAAATAGCACCAAACACCAGTTCATAACACAGATGCTAGTGACTGATATTTTGTGTGTCTTGAAAATGTCATTGACAGCAGGGTATGTAAGTTTTGTGAAGACCTAAGTACTCCCACAGTAAAAGAAGTGTCAAAAAAAGAAATAAAATAAAAAGTTTTAATCAAATAAAAGGTATTGAAATAAAAAAGTATTAAAAAAAAGGCTAAGTAAACATTTCTTTTTGTTTGTTCATTTATTACTTTGAGATCAGAAGAAAAACATTGGTTTTCAAAAAAAATCAAATATATAAATTTACTTGGAAATGTGGGCTGGAAACACATTTAGATAATTGTCTGAACAGTGGCCGCACTACTTTGACAAACTCTGCTGGTTCTATCACATCCAAGATTTCTTCCAATTCATTTAAAAACATCACCTAAATTAAAAAATACAATAAAATGAAATTATATTCCAAATAATGTCTTATTAAATTTATTAAAATTTATATGAATAAATTTTAAAATATTTATTGAAATTCTCACTTATGTAATTCAAAAAACGATTTAACTTTTTCAATTGAAAGCCTATTTTAAATATAAATTCAGAACTTTATTTTACAGTTAACCATTTCAATTGATTAAGATTTCAATTTGAATAAATTTACTTAATCTAACTGAGTCAAAGTTGAATCTTCAGTAATTTAAAAAGATGAAAGAAGTTTTCTACACTCTTGAAATTGAATTTATTTTTCTTTCTCTTGACAGTTTCATTGCCCTATATTTAAGAAAAATATTTTATTAAAATGTACATTAAACCAGTTTTTCTTAGATCTGTGTTCATATCACTTTTTACTTACCTCCTTTGGGCTATGGACTTTAGGCCAAAATTTCAATAATGTCATTATCACCTGCAATTTTAAAAGATAATTTTTTTTATTTGTAATTAAAATAATTTCAGTAAAGCTTAATAAATCTATCACTAAAAAAAAGAAAAGAAAACTATAAATCTGAAGTAATAAAAATCAATTCATTTAATTATTAACAACTTTGTGTCTGTCATGAATACATTGAGCATAGCGTAAGAAAAATGTAAGTAACCATTAAAGCCATGAAGATATAGTGATCAATATTAGTATGAGAATTAAAAATATAGTTTTTTCTTATATCAGAAGAAATTATAAAAGCAAATATGTAAAGAATAAAGACATACAACTGACCTATTTAATATTTGGATCCTTTAACAAGATTAATTATTTTTATTTACGGAATTTTAGATAATTGTGTCTCGGTTATTTCCCTTGCACTGTGCAAAAAAACAAATTTCCTCTAAATGCGAATTTGAAGTTGCGTATTTCTATAAAACGAAGTGGGGTCATAAGGGTGCAAATATTATTTGAAACAACAAAATGCAGGAAGCTGTGCAGAATCATGATCCTGAAAGTTCATGGCACATATTTAGAGAGGATGGAAATATATAGTTATCTGAATTCTTAGATAAAGCATTTTCTCATTAATATTTTACTAGTTTTTATTGCCATCTTATCGCAAAGTTCAAGGTCAAAATATTTGCCAACTGTTAGCTAAGCAAGAGTATGAATCAAGTCACGTCTGACAAGTTTGTACGTGAATTTTATATGTGGAGAGTTTATCTTACATGAAAAATGCCAAAAAGTAGTAATATGATTAGAAATTTAGGTCCTGTATAGTAATCAGATAGTGAAACCTTTTAGCATTGTCCATGAAAGATGAGCACCTAGGATTATAAAATGTAAGTTCACATTTTGTCATAGTTTAATTCTTTATTTTAAAAGAAAATAACTTACCGGTTCTGTTAAACTAGGATCTTTTTCAAGAAATTGAACCACACAGTATGCTAGCTGAGGGTGGTACACACTCAAAGATTTGACTTTGTGAAGAGGTAATAATACTTTTAGTAGGAATACTTTATGCTCTTCTTTCAATGGCAAAGCAAATCCATTAATAATACTAAAAAAAAAAAAAAAGAAAAATACATATATATTATGAATACATGAATGAATGACAGGTTTTAAATTTTCTATTTTACCAAGCATAAAATATGTTGCTGAACTTAAAACCAAGCAAATTTTAACAATTTGAAAATCCATATATTCTTTAACACAAAATGATAGTTTTATGAATCCCAACTTGAAATATAAACTATTTTTTCTCATGATCATGAAAGATTAGTATTTGTAAATATTATGAATAAATAAATTCATTTAAAGCTATTGCCAGTCTTGTTTGAATAAAACAAAGAAATGGAAAAGATTATTAAATGGTCTCAACAAATAAAATCTAGTTCATTTTTTATATTTTTAATCTCTTTCTGGGAAATTACCAAGAATTAATAAAGGGTGAGATGGGTGAATTTTCGTCTAAATTACGCAAAAATATACTTAGCAAAATGACACAAAATATGTTGAACTACTAAAGAGTAAATTTATTCAACCATTTGACTTCAACCATGGCTTCCAGACAACTTCAGAACCTCCTGTAAACTCTACTGGATGGTCTTCTTGTTTTAGTTGGTGAATGCTGCTATAATCCTTGTCTTCAGGTCATCTTTAGTATTACAAGGAGTTTTGTTGGTCTGTCACTCAACTGCACCCCACATATAATAATCAAGGCACTTGCAGTCTGGGGAGTTAGGTGGCCAGATGTAAAAGGTTGATGTGGTCACAGAAATTGTCTGACAGCTATGACTATGTTCTCCTGCTTGTGTGGCAGGGTCTAGAGTACTGTTGCCAGAGATAGGGTTTCCAGCAGCCACCCTTTTGACCTAGGGAAGCACTACCTTCTGAAGACACTTGATGTAGGACTACATGTTGAGTTTAAGATGAATCAAGGCATAATGTCACCATCACTAGTGATCACACCAAACACCATGATGTTGACTGGATATATCATCCACCCATTTCAGAATCCTCTGCACTGTCTTTACACTGACTCCCAAACACTCTGAAATGTTCATATTGGAGCTTCCGGCACAAATGCCAAGCAGTACAGCATGCTGTTTCCAAATTTTTGGTGGAGTGAATTGCATTATAATGCCATTTTTTCACTGATGATGCCCAACTGACTCTACTACACTGTGCAGTCAACAAAATCAAAAACAAATCTTGCATGTACAAAATTGAAAATATAAAATAGCAACAATTTACTCATCGGACCCTGTAGAACATTCTGAATGGCAGTAATTCAGGCTGTTGCCATGAAGCAAATTTTAATGCCAATGTCTACAATTCAGCTAATATCCAATATACATAATGAAAACAGTTTGATTTTTCAGTTTAGTGTTTAATAACAATCAGATAAGAAAACTTAAGAGGTAAAACTAAGGGGTTTTAAATGAATATTTCTAATCAAATATTTCAATTCATATTTATTAAGGAACATATAATCTTACCTTCCCAAGATTTCTAACAATTCTGCTATACCATTATGGTGTTCTGTTTCATAAATAAACCTGCAATGATAAAAAACAATGATAAGGATATTTGAAAAAGTTTAGTTACAAAAAACTCAAAAACAATTCTATGAAATGGCAAACAATGGATTTATCAATTAAATTTTTATGTAACAGAAAAAAATATCAAGACTAATAGTTAGATTGAAAGATAAATGTGTCATTAAATATTTGTTACAAATATTTTCAGTTTGTTTAATTCATAAAATTACTAAGATAAAATTTGCCTTGTTTAACAAACAAAACCAACTAACAAAAGTTTCTTTAAGTATTGGATTAAAAAAATAGTTAAACACGATTGTGCAGAAGTTTTGCAGAATGCGTTTTGTGATGACTTTTTAATACAAGGTTTGAGAGCCACTCAAGGTGGAGGGTTAATGAATAAGGTGTGATATGAGAGTAGGAGGAAGTAAAAATAAGAATAAGGCAGATATATAATGATTGACTTTTGACTTGAAGAAGATTGTAGAATTCAAGCAAGCATCCACATGAAGTAGCAGTTCTTGAGAAATAGGTGTCTGAGTGAAACTTTTTCTTAAATTAGGAATATAGGGGAAATCAGGGTGATTTGACCCTGTGAATGTAGCATGGCATGTCCTAGCTCTGAAAGGTCTGAACTGGTGGAACTAGAGAATGAAGCACTCATCTGAATATTTGTCATGGACTGACTGATTGATTGTTTATTTGTTTTACCAGCATATTAACTAATATGGGTCATTAAATGCTGAAACTGGATTCTTTATTCAAGAATTTTTCCAAAATGTTTCAGGTGGTTGTAATTTTTTTGTTTTTTTTAAACTGTTTTCAAAATATCACAAGTTGTATAGTTCTGGAGTATTTCAAAATGTTAGTTGCATTGTTCAAGATCCAAGTTCTATTTTCTATAGAAGTTAGAAGTATTTTATTTTCTTCAGATATCCTATTATTTAGGCAGTAGGGACATTTTTGAAGAGCATGTTGAGATTTTGTGCTTGGTAATAGTTGCTATGTATTTTTTGTGCTTCTTGCTTTCTATCACAATATGTTTGACAGTGAAAGATCAGTTACAATGGGTACAATGAGGTGTAGTTTCTGCCTTAAGCATGAGTGTCAGGTGAGTGTGTCCACTTCATATTTCATTGAGCACTATTTCTTGTCTATGGTAAGCCAATGGCTTTATATTTTCCTTTCTTATTGTCAACTAATGTTCATATAGTTTATTATTTGAGAACATATCACAAACTGCTTGTCATTTTCTTTTGATGTTTTGTGTAAATTTGGTTTTATAATCTGTATATTTGAGTTTGATGTTGGTGATTTCATTTTCATTGCCTTTTTTGCCAGCATGCCAGCTTCATTTCCCTTGATGCCTATATGGCTAGGAATACAAGCCAATATTATTGTTTTGTGCTTATTTATTTATTAGCTGATGACAAGTTTATAGAATTTCTTGAATAGAAGGATGATTTATGATCTTTTCTTTAACTGCAGTTAAACTAGATCAGGTATTTACAAATTAAAAATTTCTTATCATTTTAATTTTCTATTATTTTAAGTGTTATTTTAATAGTTTGTAGTTCAACTGTATTGATGGATGCATTTTTTGGTTACCCGATTTGTTTATGAATTTGTCTTTTTGTGACTGTTGCTCCTATTCTATCTAGGATTTTTTATCCATCTGTGTAGAATGGTTTATAGTCATAATCAGTCAGTTAAGTGCCATACGTGAAACACACTTAGGCAATCATGTCTCGAAAGAGACATACATGACTGACTGGGCAGAAGATTATCCCACAGTAGGTTGCCATTGCTTTCTGCGGTAGACTGGTTGCCGACCAAGGTTATAGAACCCAGTCTGTCCTGTTATTTGACTCATAGCTAAAGGGGGGAGAGATGTATTATATTATTAAGAAGTATTTAGTGGGGGATCAGTTTATTACTTCATAACAATATAAAACCGATCCCCCACTTTATGCCCAGTAGAAGTTTTAATTATCTTTCCAACTATTATATTCAGTTAGTCAGTTAAGTGCCATACGTGATAGACGCTTGGGCGATCATGTCTCGAAAGAGACATAACTGACTGGGCAGAAGATTATCCCGCAGTAGGTTGCCATTGCTTTCTGCGGTAGACTGGTTGTCAGTCAAGGCTATAGAACCCAATCTGTCCTGTTATTTGACTCATAGCTAGAGTGGGGAAGAGATGTATTATATCATTAAGTAGTAATTAGTGGGGGATCAGTTTATTACTTCATAACAATATAAAAATGATCCCCCACTTTATGCTCAGTAGAAGCCTTAATCACGTTTTCAACTATTATATTCAGTCGGTCAGTTAAGTGCCATACGTGAAACACACTTGGGCAATCATGTCTCGAAAGAGACACGACTGACTGGGCAGAAGATTATCCCGCAGTAGGTTGCCATTGCTTTCTGCGGTAGACTGGTTGCCAGCCAAGGTTATAGAACCCAATCTGTCCTGTTATTTAGCCCATAACTGGAAGGAAGAGATGGATTAATACCTTTACCAAGGGTATTTGCGCGTATTTGTCTCATTTCTCTGTACATACTTTTGCTGATTTTTGTGTGTGGTGTGTGTGTGTGTGGGGGGGGGGGGGTAATGTTAGGTTTATATGAGGTTTGGAGATTGTCCATAGAGCTACTTTGTTTATTGTGACTGGTTATCAGGATCTTTGTTTATTTGTTCTAGTGCTTTGTTAATTCAAAGTCCTAATGAAGAAATGGTTGTTGGTTTATTTCTATAGAACTGGATATATTGAGATTCATATTTTTTGGTATGCTAAATTATTTGGGTTGGATTGTAGTTTTGGTGCATATTGGAGAGATAATTTTTCCCACCTCAGAGATATAGGTACATTAGCTTCTATATAGAGACTGAATGGGTGATATCCAGTAGGCTCAAAGATTTTATCTCAGTCCTTGATTTTGTATGGTTTGTAGTTTTTTACAATAGGATTTATGAATAATGCATCCATAGTCTAATTCTGACCTGATGTGTGACCTATATATTCTGAGCACTACTTTTTGGTTGGCACCTCAATTCACTTTTGATATTACTTTTTGAAGCTTCAAAGCCTTTTGACATTTTTGTTTAAGGTAATCAATATGAACCTTGAAGTTAAGTTTGCTATTTAGTATAATTCCTAAATATCTTATTTGTAGGATTATGGGAATTAAGTGTCCATTTAATTTTAATTCTGGATAGAACTGGTAAGCTCATTTTTTGCAGAAATGCATACAGTTTTTGTTTTGGAGAAAAGGGATCCATTTTTATTTGTCTATTTTTCTACCTTATTGAAATATATGTACATATCTTTCGAGTGAAAGCATGTTTGATGATTAGTATGATATTGAGAGGTCATCTACAAATAGGGAATTTGCAATTCCTGTATGAATAGTTTTGATATTATCATCTATTTTGAAAATAAATAATGTAATTGATACAATGCTACTTTGAGGTACTCCTGCCTTTTGCTTGTGTGTGTTTGATGTTGTATTTCTATTTTGTACTTTAAATGCTCATTTTGAGAGGAAGTTTTGTATGAATATAGACGTTCTTCCTTTTATTCCTATCTTGTACATGTCTTTTAGGATACCATACATCGAGAATAAAGGATTCTAGCCATACAAGTTGATCATTGGCTCCTTGAATTTTCTGGACTCCACTTTGATAGCTAGATAAAAGATTGTTTCTTTCTAGGTACCATATTAGTTGAGCATTTACCATTCTCTCCATCATCTTGCAAATGCAACTTGTTAGTGCAATGGGTCAATATTTTGTTGGGTTGGAATGGGCTTTATCAGGTTTAGGAATTGGAATTATGACAGACTCAAACAACAATTTTGGAAATTTGTTTGAACACCATATATCATTGAAGATCTAGAGAAGTAATAAAAGACTTTCCTGGTAGATATTTTAAAAAGTGTTAATGAATTTCATCTGGACCAGTTGCAGAGTTTTTAGGGGTTTTTTTTATTGAGTCTTTAGTTCTGTCATAGCAAACTTTGAAATTAATGTAATTTTTTTTTTGTTCCATATTTTTGAAATTTAGGAGTGTAGTGATTTGTTGAGGAGTTTCTTTGAAATTCTGTTGCTATTAGGTTAACTATTTCTTTTTTTTTTCAGTACATTTATTTCTATTTGTTTTGGTTAAGTGAACCGTTGCAGTCTGTGATGATTTTCTATTAATCTTTTTTTTTTAATTATTTCTTACTTTTCTTATTTCTTGCTTGTAGTTTTGTAGGTTGATTGAGTTGTGTAAGAATAACTAGAGCATTTTTTTCCTGGTTTTAACTGTTTCTCTGCATTCTACTGCAAACCAGGGTTTTGATTTTATATGTGGTTTAAAAGAAGATTTGGGTATTTTTTGTCTTGCTATTTGTGTTAGTATGTTTGTAAAAGAGACTAATGATTCTGGTTAATTCAGAATTTCTATGTTGATTTAGGATGAGCAGAGTTAGATTTGTTTAGTTGCCATTTTAGATTCCTTTCTTCAGGCATAGGCATGCTTATATTTAGAAAAATAGATGAATGGTTACTACCACATTGATCATCATGAACCACCCATTGAAAGTTCACAAAAATTGATGTGGAGCATATAGTAAGGTTGATAGCTGATTTTGATCTAATATCTGAGTGTAGGTATGTATGCATTTTGTTATTAAGGATATATAGATCAGATGATTCTAGTAAAGATTCTATAATTTTACCAGTTTGATTGAGGTTCTTCCAGGCACACATTTTGCTATGCACATTAAAATTTCTCATTAGTGGAAAGAAGTTGGAATTTAGCTAATTAACCTTTCTATTTACATTTGTGTTTTGTAGGAATATAAATTGAACACATGGTTATTGTTCAATGAATTAATGGGCTGCAGATTTATATTTAATTGTGGTTTTTAATGGGGGATTGATTTTTGACCAATACAGAAGTACCCCCATCTGGCCTATTCTCTTTTATTGATATGTTTATTTTGTGATAAGTTTCATTTAAAGGAGATGTCAGATACCTCCTGCAAGCATACTATAATCTGTAAGCTGTTTGATTTCCTCATAGTTTGATTTAACACATCTACAGTTCCATTGTATGTTTGTGTTGTTTGTTCATTTGAATAGTAATTACTTTATTTTACTGAGTCAATCTTAAGGATGCCCGTTTTTGGTTATCTATTTCCATATATTCCATATTGTTTTCCTTGTTTGTGAATTTGTTTTGCATTGAGCATTTGTATGTTCTTGATTATTTGGATTCTTTTAATTCTTTTTATTTTATTATTTATATGTGGGTTGTCATCATGCTCATTTGCTTTTAATTCTGTTTCTTCTGTTTTTTTAATTACAATTTAGTTTTTGATTGGTTTTTGTTCTGTCAGTTTTCTGTATATGAAGTTTTTTCATTTAAGAGGTGTTGAATGTGTTGTTCTTGAGTGTTTGTTGTCAGTGAATTTTGTGTTGAATTTACATTGTTTGTGAATAATTTTCATTCCGTGGTATGGGTTGTTTCCAAGCTTACAAATGGTTTTCAATATGTTTTTTAATTCTTGAATTAAAAGTGTTTGTTTTTAAGTTTTAGGTAGCAAGTGGGAGTCGGTGGAGTCCCTTACTGCAACATTTTGGACATTATTAGTGTTGTATTTATATATAGATGCATCCTCGTAACATGTGTGTGTATATATATATATATATATATATATATATATATATATATATGTGTGTGTGTGTGTGTGTGTGTGTGTGTATTTATATTCATCTGTACATGTCTGTTTACCAGTATGCTTGTATGTGTATGTACTCGTCTATTTGTCCATATATGGAGTGAATGTCTATATATTTGCTTGTCTATGTTTGTGTCCATGTCTTTTCCCTGTTTAATATCTGAATAACTTTAATAGTTTAAATCTAGTGCTTTGTTAAACTTAGAATTTAAAATTAGCAATAAAAATAAAGTGAAGTGACTCTAATAGTCGATTAATAATGTTGATCTCTATTTTAATCTAATATTAATCTTAATAACCCCAATAAATTATTTTTAGAGAGTCTGTTCCTGTTCTTATATTCTTCAAATTAGAAATTACTTTATTTTGATTGGTCCAGTCTCCATGTAACAATACCTCCCTGCTTAAGGGGGTTTGGCTTGTTTTGAACCTTTAAAACACTTCAACTTGAAATATACCTCATCACTTGATAAGACACAAATAATCTGGGAATTTATATGACTTTTTGGGAAAGATAGTGGGGTGGTTTACTATTGTCTTTTCCATACTTTGGAATTCAAAGTTTGTATAAATTATGTTTAGATCAACCGCTGTATATATTAAAACTGGATGGAGGCACATTGGAGTAATAGATATCAGCTAAGATTGTAGAATTCCTGTTGTGTTGTTTTCAATTAAGTGCAAATACTCAAGACTAATTGGAATAGATAGACTAAACTATCACCCAGTTCACACTCCACCCACATCTGTTGAACAGGTGAAGAGGCTCATCCCTTGTTCCCTGTTTAGGATGTGCTTTCCAGCTTTCTCTTTTCCAATCTTTTCACTCTTTTCTTTCTTTCTTTTTTCAATTGGAGTAAATAGACTAAACTATCACCTGGTTCACACTCCACCCACGTCTATTGAGCAGGTGAAGAAGCTCATCCCTTGTTCCCTGTTTAGGATGTGCTTTCCGGCTTTCTCTTTTTTCTGTCAAACCTAAACTAGAATTACTCAATTCTTATTTTCAAGCATTGTACAGAGATGTTTGCTTTTTTTCTTTCTTTCTACTCTTTCGACCTCACAAACTTATTGTTATTTTGTTGTTATTTCCATGGCAAATGTACCCCTGTTGGGCTTCAGAATACACTAATTGCAGGAGGTAAACCTCCCCCAATAGAGCCACCTGTTTGCCATGGGTGATGTCCTCTGATGCTTGAGGACAGGATCCTGGTGGCTGAGGGTTTTAAGAGTTGGGCTATACATATACTCGTAAACTCTAACATACCACTTTAGCCCTATCCTACTTGAACTAGACACGCAGTTGGAAAAGCTTAATCCAATCAATCAGCTGGTCACATCAATCTAACAAACTAACAAAACAAATAAAATGTGCTCACATTTACCATATCAAACATTAAACTGACTTAATAAAAAGTGGTTATAGGGTCAATCAAAGGGGGGGCAAAGGAATCTGACATAGTTGTTCCAACCTTTGAGGAAAGTCCATACTAGGGATGCACTAGAATCACCACAGGAAATAAAAATTGGATATACAGTCTTTAAAGTAGAAACTTATTCCAAACCCATTAAGATGTTTCAACTGCTAAAGATGTGGACATGGTAAGAATAAATGTACAATGAAATCAGTATGTGGAAAATGTGGAGAGAATGAACTTAACCACACAAATATCACATGACCAAATTAAACCAAATACCCTAATTGTAAAAAATCATAGGGTAACTTTCAGGGACTAGAAAACCTGGAGAAAAAGAAAGATATATTACAAATAAACAAACCAAAAGAAATTCCCTATTCAGAAGCAATGAAAAATATTGTAACAAACTCTAATACACCATCATATGCAAAAGTTACCAAAGCAACATCAAACTATATCTATTATAATCTAATATCAAACAATTTTTTTTTTTTAATTCATATCACAAAGATAAAACATTTTATAAAGAGTCAGATACTTTCTGAATTGGCTGAATGATAAACATTTTACCAGAATCTAACAATGGATTGTATATACGAATTCTACTTAAGGTCTGGTATGAATGAAATAGACATTCAAAGCAAGGAGCCTCATAGAAATTTGAACCATTCATCATAACTAGACAAATCTCAAGGTTTTATTATTGAGGATGAAATCATAATAACTTTATCATTGAGGTACTGAAAATTAAAAGTCAATTATTTCCTCACTGAGCTTTCAGAGCTTAGGTTTGAGGAGAGATCAGCTGCAATCATTTAGATTTTAATAGGTACACCCATAAACTGTGGTATCATCATTATAGATGTTTACTGATGATCTGAAAATGTTCCTAGGCAGATTGTTAATAAAAAAGCAAGAAGTTATAACCAAGGAGAAAGTCTTGGAGAAATAATTGCATTGATCTCATGATGCTCACAAGACAAACCATTCATAATGACCTTTATAGAACATCATTTTAAACTGTGCCATCACTGGAGACTGTGAAAACCCCTTATGCCACAACATGTCAAAAACCTTTGATATATCTAAGACAATCACTCTAGAGATGAAGCTACCATCAAACACTTCATACATTCAATTGGTAATCACAGTTACAAGATAGTGAATTTAGAGGAGTAAAACCCATACTATTTTGTGGGTCAGGAGGTTGTTTCAGCAACCTCGTTGTTGATGATGATATACTGAAAGCATTTGCTAATGATACTAAGGAGGTTGATAGGGATGATATTATAATGAAGATGAATGCTCACCAGCATTCTTGAAAACGGGGCAAACAGCTGACAACTTCCACAGACTTGGAAAAGATTTCTTCTTCAGGCAGCAGTTAAACAACTTTGTCAAGATTGTAGATAATTCAGGGCTATGGTTCTTAAGGACAACAACAATTTTATCTGGACCACCTTTGTAGAGTCAAGAATTTTTGATGAGTCTGGAAACTTATGGAGCCAAGATAGTAAGGTCACAAAAATTGTGCTCAATAAGATGACAGAAAATTTTTTATTTGACTAACAGCATGCCTAAACAGTAAAACCTATCTGGAATTTTAATATTAATTTTTACTTTAATGACATCAATAATAAAAAAAAAATTCTCCCTATACAATAGTAAAGGGAGTTCTCCAAAAGTATTGCCTCCTATTTATTTCCATAGAAATGACAACAAATATGTAGAATATAATAACCTTGGATAAAATAAGTTTTCAGCTACAAAACACTATTTTTCTACATAATCACAACTGTATTTACACCAATAAAATATTTTTTTGAATCAACAGCTAGAACATAGTTTATCACACATATGAATGTTTCCACTGCTGAAAAATTACCCACCACCAACTTATTGTGCTCATATTCATTGTTTGGTAATAATCTACGTCAATAGTTAAAAATTTTTGTTAAATGACATCTATGCTTCATAAGTACTTTCACGCCAGATAGCATTTTGCCAGATTCACTCAGCTGCTATTATGTGTTTATATTCAAACTTCTCTACCATAACACTTACATATGACTCTGAAATAAGTGGACATAATAGGAGACATCACTTTTAGAAAGATCCTCATAAGTATTTATTTCATGTACACAGACACTGCCGACTCTTTTGATTCAGAGTTTTGCTTATAACAGGGAAAAGTCAAATGTGAAATGATTAAACTAACAAAGCCTAAATTATTGTAATAAAAAAACATTTTTACAACTAAAGGCATTATCAAATAATTAAATAGATTTATATAATATATGATAATCTTTCTATCTTTTTTTTTTAAAGTATGCCAAATAATGTCTTAATACCAGAAACATTTACTTACCTATAAAATATATTATTTATTTGTTTCCTGATATATGCCCGGAGACCAAGAAATTTCCCATATATCCTATGGAGTATGGTCTTTAGAAAGTCTCTTTCTCTTGGGTCCTCACTATCAAAAAGCTCCAGTAGCTTAAAAATAAATTATGAGAATATAACATACAAATATATTTCAAACAATTTTTAATTTTCAAAATCCTTTAAAATAATAAAATTTAGTAAAAGACAGCATAAAAAATCAAATTTTTTAGAATACTAGTGCGTATGTTATAAAGAATTTGATATTGCTATGAAATGTTTATTTTTGTTTCTCTAAATATCTTTTCTTCAATATCATCTGTACCCAGTTTTTCTCTCACTGTAAAACCCCTTACACACTAGTTGAGTTCCACCTTTCTTGGAGCGAAATGATTAAAAATAAATAAATAAAATATGATAAAAAAAACAAATTGTTAAAGTAACATTTATGTTTAAAAAAAAAACTGAAATTCTAACATGAGAAATACCTTTATAATCATCTATCACGATTTTATATTTAGCAAATAAGATTTTAAATCAGATAAAACTAAAAGAATCTAAAACTTTAATTATTATTCTAAATTCTAAGACAAAGAATAAATAAAAAATTATTTCTTTTTATAACATTTGATTATTTACATTAAACATTTCAGTTGGTCCCAGTCAATTAAATTTCTTTTAAAGTATTCACGATTAAAAAAAAACACTGAATTTATGTAAAAATCAAAGTGGTTATCTATCCCAGCTTCACACCTTCGTTTAAAGAATCATGAATTAAAAATGATCTATTCAAACTTAAAACTTATTTTTAAGTTGTAAATAAGCAATAATGAAAATTATATTTAGCAGTAGATTTGATAATTTTATATTCTATTTAAATTAATATCCCTAAGAATTTTTTTTTAGTTATTTTCAATTTATCCATGCTACAGTCTCTATACATATGTATTTCCTTTGTTTAATCAAGTCAACTACAGCATCATTTTTCATAAGGTTGTGTAAAATCTATCTACTTGGAAATATCCACCTCAAATTAAATATTAACTTATAGTCTAACCAGAACTGCTACTAAGTGTTTAACCAATACATAAAATTAAAAATAAGAAATGTAAATACCTGTAATACAAATTTCTGGTCTATATACCTCTTTGCTGTATTTGAAGAAAAATCAGGAGATTCCAAGAACCGCAGGAAAAACTCATATACAAGCTGTGGAGATTTAAAAAAAAAAAAAATTAAGATAATTATCATGAATAGCGAAGTACAATTTTAAAATATATTTAAAAATATACAGATTGAAGAAGTGAAAGTTAAATATTGTAAATAATATTGCTTACCAACAAAACTTAATTTCATGTTTAAATTTAGGTTATTTTTATTCACAAGTATACCTAAAAAGCAAGTTTCATTTTTTTTAAAACGTGAAATCTGTATTAATGCATAAATTAATCTTGAAATTCTGGATTAAACCAAATTTTATCTACTATTGTTTTATATTAAGAATATTTGACATACAAAAGTAATAATTTTTCAAGTGCCAATACTACACTTTCCTTCAATAGTTATAAGATACATTGTTTGGACTATTATCCTCATCTTTATTGCCATAATCACATTTTGGCTGTTGTACACTCTGGCCTTCTTCAGCTCAAAATGTTGTGAATATAAGATGAGGACAAAAGTATGAACAATGTAAATAACATAAATAGTTACAGTACCTTATCTCAGCAGATATAGTTCTGTAAATAAATCCAATATCTACCAAATACCTTATTGAAGTAAAATATTTGCTGGCTTTAAATAACCTGTAATGGGTTGATAAACCATAGAAAATTAATAAATCAATCACACACAAATTATTATAAAGAAAGTTAAGGTTAATTTCTTGATACTTTCTGTAAAATAATCATCAATTCTTACATTCAAATATTTTCTTTTCCTTTTTTTGCAGATTACTTAATATCAGAGTGGGTTAATTTTGCATTGATTTTATACATTTTGAAATGAGCTTATGTCAGATTCACATTAGACACTGTATACTGTAAGAGCAAGAAATATCCTTTCTGTTTATGAACATGAAGCAGTCTTGAATATATCAACAACTGTTTGACCAATAACAATTGTGGAATTTTCCCATTGATCTGGAAGACCAAGCAAAATATATTTCTATAGCTTATAACAATTATTTGTTTCACCAAGTATTTAGCAAATCAAGTGTATCTTTTTGTTGCCTTAAAGAAGATATTCTTAAAGAATAATTATTAGAAAGATTGAATCAATTACTAGTTGGTAACTTGACTTTACGAATTTAAGTACAGTACTTAAGGTTTTTTTCTCCTCTTATTATTTCACATTCAGTAATCCCTTGTGCTTTGCATGGGGTGAAATGTTTAAAAAAAAGAAAAGCAAAGATTTCTTGTTTTCAATTAGGTGGCCTGCTACATCTTTTTTGTGATATTTTATATTATTGTAAATAAGGTACTTGGTAGAGTTGTAGTAAATTTTCCAAATATTCTTCAAAATCTTATTCTATACTCTCTCCTGTTCTTGCATAACAATATAGGTTGGTCCGAGTAAACATTAAACATTAAACAATAATGTAGCCATGTAACCAACGCTGGTCTTTAAGTTCCTTCCGACTACTTAGGTTTGGGTATATTCTACCATTAGCATCACCCACTTCCTGAAATTCCATGTTCTCAAAATATCTTTACTAATGTGGTTTTCCAAATTTGGTGTTGTCCAGCCCCTTTTTTGTGAGTAGTCAGTTGAATCAAGTCACCCCTTTTTACTCTCACTCCCTTTACATATCATCTTACACTACCACTCCATATAGACATTGCTAATCTCTTTTCCTTTTGAGCAGTTAACCTCAGCTTGCTTCCTGTGATGAATCCAACTTCCAAAACAGTGTATCAAAAAGAGATTTTCAGTCATTATTCATTTCTTATCAACTTTTCCCCATGTTGTGATTTCTCCATCAACCAGACCACTCAAAAAAATTAGGAAAGAAAAGGAAAGAAAACTATTTCCACTCTCCTTAAAAACAAAATATTAATTAATTTTTCCTTATCACTTGTGTAGAAGGAAATTTGAATTAATGTTTGGATATAAAAATTTTCTTGAGATAAATTATAAGGAATGAATATATTAGACTGTCCGCTATATCTGCAGGGGGTACTTCTCTTTCTGAGAGGCTGATTTAAAACAGATGTCCTTATAACTGCTATTCTGGGATTTCTTTTTATCAACATCTATTTAACATCTCAAGGATACAGTAAATGCTCTCCTTATCAGCGAGAAGTGGGGAGTGACAGTAGTCTTTGTTTTGCTCAATCTTACTGAATTCTGTCTAATTAACTCTGGGTTCGATTCTTCATGGAATTATTTTAAAACATGATTTTTCAATGCATTTCAGTTTTAACTTTCTTCTCAACTTTTCAAACCATCTTCCTGCAATTTCAACAATTATTATCCAGATGGTAGACTCTTTCTTCCTTTTTTTCTTTCTTTTTAGTTTGATCAATTTCCAGTGATTTTCAGTGTCACATTGGTATTTTATGTTTATTTTAGATCTGTACCTTTTCTATATATTCTATTTGAATTCTCATGCTTTGGTTGTTTTTGTATGTCTAAATTTTCCTTTGTTACATTTATTCTTAAATTTTCTCAAGTTTACTTAACATATTTTTACTACTTTTTGCTGCCATTATTGAACCATAAACTTTGAAAAAAAAAAAAGTGTACAAAAAAGTGTAGAATTGTTGATATTGCAACTGCCTGCATATTTGTCTTCACTTTAACATATGTTGTTGCTAATGATTATTGAGGAACCACTGAAGTTTTATCAACATGTTTGCTTATAAAGCTGTATAATGTGTTCGAATTCCAGTTGAATTTATTGCATTCACTTATGTGCAAGTACCGTTGGGAAAGTTATTAATCTGTCTGTTCCTTCCAGTTATGGGTTAAATAACAGGACAGATTGGGTTCTATAGCCTTGGCTGGCAACCAGTCTACCACAGAAAGCAATTGCAACCTACTGCAGGATAATCTTCTACTCAGTCAGTCATGTTTTGAAAGGGACATGATCGTCTAAGCGTGTTTCATTGTGTGGCACTTAACTGACTGATGATGTGTAGATTTTAATGTTAAATGTATACTTTCCTTTCATGTGGGTTTCTTCCAGACATATTATTGTTGGATAGTAAATTACAGTGAAGAGTAATAATTTACTAAGGTTTTCTTTCACACCTTTTATATTAGTGTTATTTTATTTTACATTTTTTTAAAAGTTTTAGTTATTTGTGAATTTTATTAATTCAAAACTGTTGCTTCCAATCCACAGTGGCAATAACTGTAAAAACATTTCCTTCCTCAAATTTATAGACAAATCATACAGGCGCATGCTGGGATTTCTTCTTAGCCAATAAGGTAAGCCACTTCTTGGTCTCATCTGACTTAGTTCTGTCCTTTCATCTTAAAGCCAGAATTCAACAATCACTTGTCTACATCTCCTTTTGGGTGTCAACACCATTCTTAGTTTGCGAACTTTGTCTTATTACTCTTGCTTTGCCAACTTTTGTCTTTCATATATATTTTATCTATATATAGAAATTATGAAGTCATGTTGGTTCCAATCTGAAAGGAAGAACTGCAAAAACCTCCTCCTCCCCAATGTTTAGACAAACCATACAGATGCATGCTGGGATTTCTTTTTAGACAATAAGATAAGCCAATTCTTGGTCACATCTGACTTAGTTCTATTCTTTCATCTTAAAGCCAGAATTCAACAATCACTTGTCTACATCCCCTTTTGTGTGTCAACACCATTCTTAGTTTGTGAACTTTTTGTCTTATTACTTACTCTTGCTTTGCCTTTTATATGTATTGATTGCTTGATCAATATTATTTCTACCCTGCTCTTTTCTTTTTCTTGTTGTTTATTGCAAAACTTTATCAATTCTGTCTGTTGGACATTTCTGCCATTTACATTTAATTATGGCCAATTACTTTAAATAAACATTCAATTTAATTTGACATAAGTTCTACTCTGATCTTTTGTCATAACCCTGAAATAGAAAGCTGTCCCTGTTCTTGTCTGGTACTATTTTTTCTGGCTGTTTTTCCTTGAGTAAGTATTTCACTTATTCTGCTCTTGAAGGGATTTTTTCATTCTTCCCATATTTTTCTTGGATCTTTGATTCTTCATTTTTTTGTTTTGTTTCTTCCCTTCATATTTTGGTTTGTCTTCAATTAAGGAGCTGAAGTGTTAGTAACATTATTCATTATTAGTGTCAATTTTCTTTCACTAGTTACTGAAATAGTTTTTTGACAAGTATATATTTGCCTTGTTTTTTATTTAATGTTTCTTTAGCAATTTTAGTAGGTTTTCTTTCCGTTGCCTACCCCTCCACAATTTTTTATGCCTCTAAAAAGGAGAGATTTTTTGGTCATCAAGACTTTTCTTTTTCAAAATTTCACATATCTTCCCATAAGTTGAATATTCTTGACTACAGTTTACCTATTTACCCATAAGTTGAATATTCTTGACCACAGTTTACCAAGATAGTTATATTCATTTATAATACAGATTTGGGTCTTTGTTTTTATGTCCACATCTACCATCTATAGACAACCTATTCATTAGATCCATGTTCATGGTATACAAATCTTTGACAAGTATATTACCTAAGTATATTTGCTATCAACTGTTCATGTTCTTTAATATTTTACTTTCATTCAATTTTCATTTCTTTAGATTATGACATGTTTGTTTCTATTGCTTATTCATTTATTTTCATTCCTTGGTTCTTTAACTTTGTTTTTATTCCTTTGAGAGTGAAGAGACATAATTCTTTACTGTTCATGTGTTCAGCATTTAAAGATGATATGAACATTTTCATCTTTAGCAGAAATTCTGAAGATCTTTTTTCTTTTCCATTCCTACTAGAATAGTACAATGTCTCATTTTTCCCTGCTTTAGATATATCTGCAGAGATTATTTTTTGAATGAGAAAAGGGAACAATTTTGTCAGTGCTTCTTCTGATTTTAAAATAATAAACCTTGGAAAAATTATTTTTCTTTGTTCAGACATCTGAGTAAACAGGTATGAAATCTCTTGACTGGTTTGTTAACTAACATGAGATTATTTTGTAAACTTCACTGCCCATGTTCTTTGCCTGCTCTCATCCAGTTTAATGTGAAATACCAAAGAGAGGAACCCATTTGAATTGGTAAGACAAAGCTACTGGGACAAGATACTCATATTTGGGAGAGGCAACAAGTACCTGTTTTTCCTTTATTACTTTGCTAGCCAAGAATTAGTGAAACAATTGAAGTTGTACAGCCATCTTATAATCTTTTCCTGCAAACCAATTGACTTTACAACCAACTTCTTCTAATTCAGAGTTTTGTGAAAGTTTTTGTACATGAAGTACATAGCCTGTTAAGCATGTTCTCCAAATTATGGCCTGCCAATTGATTGGATTGGACATTTTTAACTGCCCATCTAGTCTAAGTACGGACCAAAATGCAGTGTTGCAGCTCACGTAAATATATAGGTACCTGGATCATGGTCTACTCAGGCATCAGGGTTGCCAATCAAGGCAAACCAGTGGCTCCCACTGGGAGGTGAGGGATCACCCATGTGCACAAGGATAGTATATTCTTGACCACAACTAACAAAGCTGCAATTGTTTTGCAAGATAATTATTATTGTTTGCCACTTACTAAAATAGGTTTTTTCTTTGTTCTGATATAAGCAAAGCAAAAAATACGAAAAGCTAGTAATGATATAAGTATAATGAAACTAATAAGATCACTTATTTTACAGCTCCCGTTTAAAAAATATAAAACATAATTTCATGTATTATATTTGAATAGCAAGATATCCAGCATTAGATCTGCTATAGTTGCTTGGAAGCAAAATATTACGACTTTACTAAAAAATTCATACTAAAATTATTTGTGCATAATACCGTGACATTCACTATAATAACAAATGAATACACATCCCAAACTATGGATTACAAGTCAAGGCCCAACCTGTCCTATTATTTTAAGCCATAACTGGAGAGAAGGAACAGATTAATACCTTTCAAAAGGGTATTTGTACGTAAGTGAATGTGAGGAATTCAACTGGAATTCGAACTTGGCTCCCCGATTTGTTGTTCCAAGTCGATATCTACTGCACCACAATGCACAAGGTAAAGAATTCCTTTTTTCTTACTGTTTCTTCTTGTTGAAATCTTTCAAAATATGGAATGATTTCTTGCTCTTGTCCTTATTTAGTTCTTATTCAATCTCAGCTTTGTTGTTTGACTTCTGTGTACTGTTTCTGTACTGTGTCTAATATTCTTCCGTTCTCTCTGTGTGCCATACAACTCCGATATTTCTTTGGCAAGGAATCAGTGAGACATGCTAACAATAAAATAGGTAAGAAGATCCAGCAGTCAGTTAAGTAGCCAAAAGCATAGACCCAGTCCCTTGTCATTACCTTTCGCAAAAAAGACAACTTCAAACAAAGTAAAAAACTACAAAACTCACTCTGAATAGACTAATGTCCAGTCTAGAAGAAATTATTGCTGAAGAAGGGAGTATATTAGACATGTATAATTATGGTATGTAAAAAAAAAAAAAAAAAAAAAAAAAAAAGTAACAAAAAAGCATGTTAAACTGTTCCTACAATTTTAAAAATTTTAATTTTTTTGATGATTGCACATGAAAACCATACCTGTAAGTGTGGCCAAGCTGCCTCTAAGGTTGGTTCATCTTCCTCAGGATCAAACTCGGCACCACTAGGATTTGATGAGGGTGGTAATGTTCTGAATAGGTTTCCAGCAAACTAGGAACAAAATAAAAAATAATTAAGTAGATTTTAACTATGTTAAATATTTAGATTTTATTAAAAATTTTATAAGTAAAACTATGAATCTAGAAATAAAATTTTGATATTTTGGATGATTGCAAATGAAATCTATACTATTGTATATAAATAGAAATTTGAGAGATGAATTTTGTTTGTTCCAATTATTTATATGAACAATGTCAGTCAGTCAGTTAAGTGCCATATGTGATACATGCTTGGGCGAACATGTCTCGAAAGAGACATGACTGACTGGGCAGAAGATTATCCCGCAGTAGGTTGCCATTGTTTTCTGCGGTAGACTGGTTGCCAACCAAGGCTATAGAACCCAATCTGTCCTGTTATTTAACCCATAACTGGAGGGAATAGATGGATTAATACCTTTCCCAAGGGTATTTGTGCATAAGTGAATGCAAGGAATTAAATTGGAATTCAAACTCAGCTCTCCGATTTCTCGTTCCGAGTCAATATCCACTGCACCACAACAATGTACCAATGCTTATAATTAAAGTTTTAGTCAACAGTTTGTAACTTGCATAATCTATGTCTGTCCCAGAAACTTTTTGGCCAAAATGCAACCAAAGAATATGCTATGCTTTCAGGTTTAAAAATACATGAAAAGAATAAAAACTATTTCCACTGTAACTTAAAAATAAATAAAACTATTTTTAGGAAATTAATTTACTTAGAAATGCAAATTACTGCTTTTATCAATAATTTTATATATCAGTTTTACTTTTCTAAAATGTATATGCATAATGGAAACATTCTGGGTATTTGTCCTTAAATAATAAATAGAGATGTGTGAATTATATATATTTAAAGAAATAAAGTAGTAATGGATTTTTTATTTACTAATCCAGCAGACTTAACACTTTAAACGTTATTTTTAGTGGATACTCATATTTGGGTGGACATCCAATTTTGTCTAGGGACACAAAATTGGGCAGATGATATAATTTTGAGTAATCTATGAAGAGAAGGATTTCATGTAAAGGCACTGTTCTGACTTTGCTTGATTGGAAAAGCTTCTTTATGACCAAATCAATTAAGGCATGTTAATCTAACAACAGTTTTCCTCTGCACAGAGCAACATGGGTTTTAATCCTGCCAAAGAGCTCATATTTTTCTTAAATAAGATTTCTTCAATATTCAGGTCGGTAGACGGATGTAAATGTATATACTGTTTAATAAATAAACAGAGTATCTACTCAATATCGAGTAGATATTAAAAATAAACGTTTAAATTGAGATCATGTATACACACACACAGGGTACTATGGGTAAATCGTCATCATTTTATATTTTTAATTTCACACATGAATGTTGCTTCTTTTTTATTTTGTCAAATGCACAGTATAGTAGGTTCTGTTGGGCACCCTCAATGAGAAAAAGAGCACCATGACAATTCACTGTCGGAAATTTGGAAACAGAATGCTGTACTTTGCTTGGTATTCATGCCAGAAGTTCCAGTACAAACATTTCAGAGTGTTTAGGTGTCACTCTGAAGACATTGCAGAAGATTTGAAAAGAGTTGGAAGATATATGCTGTCAACATCATGGTGTTTGGAATGAACACGTTATGATGCCATTCATTTTTCCACAGGGCCTCAGACTCAACATAAGTGCCTCAAGGAGGAAATGCTGACCTGCGTCAAGAGGGTGGCTGCTGAAAGACCCTAACAGGACTCTGCACCATGTCATACAAGCAGGAGAACCCAGTCATGGGTGTCAGATAATTTCTGTGACATCACATCACCCCTTACCTCTGGCCATCTAACTCTCTAGACTGTGACCACCTTGATTATTATGTGTAGTTGAACAAGAGACCAACAAAACTACTTGTAGCACCAATGATGAACTGAAGGCAAAGATTATAACAACATTCACCAATTTAACCAAGAGGGCCATCCAAAAGAGTTGTAGGAAATAAAGTCATCTGGAGGCTGTGGTTGAAGCCAATGGTGATTTTATTGAATAAATTTAGCCTTTCCTATTTTAAGATATTTTTATGTAATTTTGATAAATATATGTGCTAAAATAAGACGTCATCATTTTCATTTTTGTGTAATTTATACATTTTATCAAACGTCATATATATATATATATATATATATATATATAGAGAGAGAGAGAGAGAGAAAATATTAGAATGCTTAAGAATTATGAACAACATATGTCTAGAAACCAGAAGTTAAAATGATCATATCCTTTTACACATATATACAGAAAGGCACAAACACACACATTTATAAAGGAAAAATAAAATCTTGCACAAATGAAAAGTGCGTATAAAAATCAAAAAGTATAAGCAGTCAATTGCTGATGCCCCCTGATGAGCGAACAAAGTGATTCTTGGGGGTTTCGTCTTTGAAACCCTCAAGTCAGGATGCTGAAGTTAACATCATTTAACTAAGTGACAAACCTTTTACTTATATATATGTGTGTGTGTGTGTGTGTGTGTGTGTTTTACAATACCTATTTTATACCTTTATTTTTGTCTTATAATTAAGGGACAAATTTTTACTAGTAAGTTTTTTATATATTGAAGTGATAAAATTATTAGCATCAAGGACAGAAATTCTATTTTTAATGTTGAGATAATCTAATATCTTTTACTGAACTGTATAAGGTTAGGATGGGGTCTCACAAGCCTTGAATGGATAGCGGCCTTCCTAGAGATTGTCTTGATAAAATGAGTGTGTATTTGGTCTACCATGAGTGTATGAATTGTTCATCAGGAAAAGTATCTGTCTTTGTAAAACCTTGTCTCATATCATGATGACAATATATTTTATTTTCTGTCAAGCAGGACCCACCTTGCTTTGTATGAAATTAATCCCAGTCCTACCTTAACAAAAAAAATAATGGTTATGATGAGGAAGTTAAAATTCCCAGAATGTTACTAAATACAACAGGTCAGAGGTTACTTTGGCTAAAACATTTTAATTATAACAAGATTAGATATTTGTTTGTATAAATCTATGTATGGTAATTAGTCATCTCAAAAATCTAAATAAAAATCTGCAAATGCTATCAATTATAAATTGGACAAATAAATGTTACTTATACAAAGAAATCTTAGAAATTTTTTTTTAATTGGATAACTAATAACTTTTTAAACTAATTGCAAGTAATAAAAACAACTTTCTAGTAGAGCGTTACTTTCACATTCAGAGTATAAATATTATGTAACTTCTATTTAGTTGTATTGGGATCAATTTTATTTTAAGTTATATTTAAAGTATAATTGTAGATAAAAACAAATAAAAATTAAAATAATTTAATGAAATTCTTATTTCCAATATTGTCTAATAAATGATATTGAAATGAAAATGGAGAAGAAGAAGAAAAAAAAAACTTTATAAAAAAGTTAAGTGCAAAGAAAGGTAATAGTTATACTGACCATTTGTATTGCTTCAGGGTATATATGTTCTGTCAATATTCCTCTGTTCTGGGAGACATATTCAACCATTTCATTTAGAGCTGCTCTTTTTACCTCTTTCCATTTCAAGTCACTGAGTGGATCCTGCACAAAGTCAAACAACACGCCACATTGCTGAATCTTCTGAATAAAAAGTTGTTCACGTTCATTTGCAGGAGCATCTACAAAATTGAAAATGAAAACAGTCAATTGAATCTGATCATTTTTCAACAGCAATTAAAATTGCCTAATGAAATTAATTTTTCTGTTTATCAATATCTTATTCAAAAAATAAAAACAAAAAAGTTCCAATCATCTATGGTGAACAATTAAGAAATAAATGAAAATTCAATTCCATAAAATAGAAAAAAATTTTTTATCAATTTCTTGTAAGTGGACTTTTTTAAAACTTGCTTGAAAAGTTGAAATATCTTATTTAGAATGAAGAGAAACAAATATACTACAGATTAATTTAACCATTCCATTAATTTTAATTCAAAATAAGGATATGCACTGCTACTTTAAACATTTTTATTGTAACAGAATAAAATTTTAAAAAGATAAACATTTTAATTTTTGCACATATCCAAAAATTTACTATACAAATGGTTTTCTTCAAAAACTTAGGATATCATAAAACCTTGGGGAAAAAAAAAATTAATCATTTATTTATAGTCAGACTATTGTCCTCATCTTTGTTATGATCACAAAATGTTATTTATTGTGCCCTCTTGTTCTCTTCTGGTTTCTCTTGATCCAGGTAACCTCTAGGTAATTTCAAACTGAACATTTTATTTAATCAAGGTGTGTGTGTGGGGGGGGGGGGGTAAATTGTTTTACTTTCCTATATATGGATAGCAAAATGAGAAAAATGTAACTGTTGCAGATTAAATAAAGGGTTGTTTGAAATTTCTTGTAGGTTACACAAATTGACAAATTGAAGAAGACCTGAGTGAACAACAGCTGAATCACAATAATAATAACAAAAATGAGGATATTAGTCGAAATGTAAATTATGATAATTCTACATCTCAATAACTCATTAACTATTGGTTAGTCAATATTATATTTATATCTGTAATAATACTAATCATGAGGAAGGAAATTATCAGTGTTTGTACTACTAATACTACTAATTAATTACTGAAGCCTGTAACAGAAAACCCCAGGACTAATTAGTAAAATTAGTAAAAGTAGAAGTTGTTTTTATTCATAATCTTAAATAAGTTAACTATGTTAATAAAATAAAAAAATATTAAAAATCTATGATTACCCACAATTCATAATCACTGAATAATGTGAGTTTACTTAGTTACATTATTTTGAATTTCAACAGCCGCTCATATTTCAATAAACAATTCTACATTAACCTTAAAATACTTCCAAACAATTTTTACAGAAAGACAAGAGACTGAAATTATAAATGATATAGAAAAGTCTTTAAAACTGATAATATTGTTAGCTTTTTCAAGAGTTTTAAAACAAAACCTATGTTAAGTTACAAACATTTTATGGGCAGCAGATTTAAGATTCTACCTGTTGTAAACAGGTAGAATTTAAAATAGCCAGCAATTCTAATGAAAGTCAGCAGCACCAACATTCCATCTATCTCACTAGTGAAAGAATCTTTCTTTCCATTTTTCTTAATGGATACAATGTGGGTTGAATTTTTTTGTCTTCTTTTATTCAGATCTTTCACTTTTTTATACCTGTATTTATAGACATAGTAGTTTAGTAAGTACAAAAATAGTGTAATACAGTCATTTGATCTGAAACTTGGCTGTGCTGCAGAAGAAGAGGTTTTAAAGTTAAAATGTTTTATTCTAGATTTAGGAAATTTTACAATTTTTGCTCATAAATTTGCCTTTTGTCAATGCAATTTATTTCATTTCATTTGTTAAGATATTTTAAATATTTTTAAAAGTAAGAAGGATTAATAAAATCTATTATTTTTGGTATCCCCACCCAAAATAAAATAAAATAACAGAATATCTAAAACAACTTTAAAAGAATTTTCTTACAAAATGAATATAAAGTTAATGTTATCTATAGGTTAATGAATAAAATCAACTTTAATGTATTTAAAGAAATGTTTTTATAGGTTTTCTACTTTCTATCGTGAAAAAAATGTTAAAGCAAAACAATTTTGACAGTTATTATTAGCAAAAAAAGCTTTTGATGTCAGATTTTTGGCTAAATTTCAACTTCAGCAAAGAAAAAAAAAGCAACAGCCTTAAGTAGCCATCTTTATAGTTTTAAGATATTTATATAAATAACCAAGTTATGAAAAGCAGCTAAATTTTCTTGTAACTTTTTTGGCAAATTTAAATTTCAAACCCAGAAAATAGTTTTAAAAAGCTTAAAAGGAAATATGAATAAGTTATTTCTTTAAAATACTTCAGGAGTTTTTTTGAGAAGTAAAAAATTAAAATGTTATATTTTAAAAGAAAAACTTATGTTAGAATGACACTTCAAGAAAATATTTTTAGATATGATAAATATTTAGCATTACTTAACTATTTATTCAGGTTTAAAACCAGTTATACATAGACTACAACTTGTATAATAGTTATTATATTGTGTATGAAATGTGTATGCAAATGTAATTTATGTGTCCGAGGTGGTATATATTAAACATTATCAGCATGTTTATTAAGAGTTGACGGTTTCACTTGTTATATAAATCTACAGCAAAATTATATTGGCTAAACATTGTATCAAAAAAAAAATTCTTTGATTTAGTGCACGCACAAACTTGCAGTTGGTCAAATATGAGACAAGTATTAAAGATTTTGCAAGCATTAAGATGCAAAAGAATACTTGGTTTAGGTTCTAAATCAAAATAAATTAATGAACATTAATGATTATTATAAATGCAACTTGTAAATAACCAAGTTTTTAACTACTGAAATATTTGATGCTATGATATTCAAATAAATGGATTTAGCCTGAGATTTATTCAATAACCATAAAACTTTTAAGTGAAGATGATTTTCAATTAGAATTGATCAAAAATAAAAATTAGACTTAAACATGAAATCAAAATAGTTTACATCAAATAAAATTCTAATCAATTTAAATACAGTTTGACATTTTAACTAGAAATAACATTTTTAAATAAGAAAAAAAAATAATGAAGCTTTTAAAAGTAACCTAGAATGATGACTTTTTGTCTATAAAAAATACATTAAATCTGAAAAATATGCAATAAGAATAATATACAACAGTAAAATGTTTTTCTGATATCCCAAATAATTCAAAGTGATTTTTATAATGTTGAAAATTAGATATTACTAAATAAAAATTATCAAGAATATCTGAATCTGAAATCAAAATGTTTGATCATTTAATAGCTTCTTAAAATGATACAGAATAAAACAAAAATTTATTTTTAATACTGTAAAATAATTATTAATTGTAAAAAAATTTTTGTTTTGTTTTTAAAAATAGGAATGTTTTGTTAAATTTATTGAAGATCAAAATTATATTTTGTAATTTTAAAAAGTCTTTTGTATATTGTTTGTAAAAGTGATATTTCTAGTTTCATAATATTCTTGCATTCATTTATTAAATATTTTTTAGGTATGTTAAATGTTTAAAGTATTCCTATTGCCTTTGTTTTAACTTTTATCTATTTATACAAATATTGACCAAAAATCTATAAAACTATGTCAATGAATTTACAGTGTAACTTGTTTCTATTTTAGTTAACACTACTTTTAATAAACACAAAGAGTTTCTATTTTTACCAACATAAACAAAAAGATTTTAATATAACAATTTAATAGAAAAATACCTATGTTCAATCAAATAACTTGTCCATAAAAGTCCATGTTTCAGTTCCATAGCAGATGATACAACACACTGGATATCAGATTTGTTCAACTTAATACATTGATGAATACACACAAACAATCAAATATGAGATAATATTAAGTTTACAAAGCAGCTTACATAAAACTAAAATAAATGTGATGACAAAAAAAAAAAAAGATTTGGTAATTGTATAAATACAAGTCTTGGTTTTGTTTTTATTACTAATGATACTTAAAGTTAACAGAATTTTGCTAGTTATAAATATATTTTTTCATAGTTTTCTACAGAATATTAGTAGAAAGAATAAGAATTTTTTTTTAAAATATAGTTTTAAAAAATTGTAGAAAGATTAAGAATGAAAGCTGTGACCTGATTCATAAACTTGGTAAACTAAAAAGTTCAATGACATCATCTACAAAAAGTTTCCAAATATAGACCCAAAAATTAAAGTCTCAGGCTACTTTTATTCTGAATTCCCATTTTATTAGCTAATGAATGGATTTGCTAAGAGATGGTGTGATTAAGTAAAACTAGTCAGTGTAAATAGTGAAAATAAGTAATATGACAAGAAATAGAACTTCAATTTTGTAAGTATAAAAATACTTTAACAAATAGCACTGAACATAACACTGTCTTTCATTTATAAATAAATATAATTTGGGAAAGAAAGCGTAGCTAACAATGTGTTTAGTATGAATACAATTCAGAATGCCCAAAAAGTTAATTCTTTAAGGAAACAATTTAATAGTACCATATAGATTATGTAGCATTTTTTATTAAGTTTAACTTTGAAATCAAATACACTGAAAACAATAGAAAAATACCTAAACTAAATGTAAAAAAAAATAGGTTGATTAAATCAATACTTACTTATTGATTACTGTTAGTTAATACAAACTTAACTGAATCCTTTAATTATATGATGACATACATTTTAAAACGTTAATAAAAAAATATACTGACTCGTACTGGAAGAGGCATGACTCATTAAACTAGAACAACCTATTTTAGTGAATACAAATAAATGGTTCAGTTCAAAATTCCAATCACCTGAAGAAGGTCAGAGTATACAACAGCAAAAACGTCATGTTTATGGCAACAAAGATGAGGACAATAGTCGGAACAATATAAATAATGTAAATAATTACAATACCTCTTCTCAGAAATATAGACAAATAATGTTTTAAACTGTTTTATACAACAATAGCAAAATTGTTAGTTGAGGTGTATAACATGAAAGAAGTAAAATTTCAATAAATAAAAGGACAATGAACCAATGGCAGATAATAGTTTGAAATATGTTTGTCGTGATTTGTTTTTAAACAGGAACCAAGTTGTCAATTTTGACATAAGTAAAAAGTTATTTTATTAAATATGAATGTTACTTTAGATGTACAAAATAAATTTCTGAAGACTGCCTTAATTCCTAACTTTGAATAGAAAAAACAACATAAACAAAAACAGTTTTATTGAGTGTATGTGTTTATTATAACCATTTTTACAATAAATATAAAAATTCATTTTCATATATTCAGAGAAAGTAGCATGGTACACACATGGTATACATTACGTCCCTGTGCATGTCTTGTGTGAGGGAGAGAGAGAGAAAGAGAGAGAGAGAAAGTCAGAAATATAACAACAATAAGGAAAATTTCTTATCCACAAATTAAATAGCCAAAATACAACCAAGCCAAGCCCGATTGAAACAATTCAAGATCCAGGAAAATTATGATTATTTGTAGTTTACAGTAATTTTAAATAAAACAAATCTAGAAGACCATGCCAAAATGAATGCTAAATAGATAATGTCAATTATAAAAACAAATGAATGCTAATAAATAATGTAAATTATAAAAACTCTCCTTAATTAACAAATCACTCAATAAGTTCCAGGACGGACATATAGATGGCACCACTAATAAAAAATGCATATGATTTTTAAGTACTAATCTTCAAATGGCACATGACAAAATTTGGGCCCAATCAGATTATTAGTTTATAAATTACAGTTATTTAAATAAAGCTACTGTTGCAAATTTTCAAAACAATAGAAAAACCTGAATTTCATGTGTTGATAAAGCATTGCTTTCTGATGGGAAAAAAATACTGCTCAAGCAAAGCAATGTGCTGATGAGTGTTAACAATGGTTAAGAGATGGTATACTGACTTTAAACATAATCATACAGACACAAATGATGCTAAACACTCAGGTCACCCATAATCTACAGTTGTCCTGAAAAACACCAAAAAATCCACAAACTCATTTTGGCCGATTGTAAACTGAAGTTGCATGAGATAGAAGAGGAGTCGAACATATTAGAAGGCAGTGTATTCACCATTTTGCATAAACATTTGTCAATGATTAAAATGATAAACTTTGAATACACCTTGCTGTGTTCAAAGTGGGTGCTACATTTGCTCACAGTTGATTAAAAACAACATGTTAAAGATTCAGAGTGTTGTTTGCAACTGTTTTCAATGCAACAAGGAGTTTTTGCATAAATATGTGACAAAGGATGAAACATGTATCCACCACTTCACTCGAGAATCAAATTGGCAGTCAGCTGAGAGAACAGCAGCAGATAAAAGTCATCCAAAGCAACCAAAGACGCAAACATCAGCAGGCAAGATTTTGGCCTCCATATTTTGGTATGTGCAAAGTATTTTGTTCATCAATTAGCTTGAGAAAGGAAGAACCATCAATAGCAAATATTATATACCATTATTGGTGTGTTTGAAGGAAGAAATCACCAAAAAATGGCCACAAATGAAGAAGAAAAAAGTAATCCTTCACCAAGACAATGCACTGTGTCACAAGTCAATCGCAAAAAATGGCAAAACTACATGAATTGCACTTCAAATTGTTTCTGTATCAACCCTATTCTCCAGATCTGGCCCCCAGCAAATTACTGGCTGTTTGCAAACCTCAAAAGAATGCTCCATGGAAAGAGATTTGGCTCCAATGAAGAAATGATATCAAAAACTGAGGTATATTTTGAGGCCAAACAAAAATTGTTCTACAAAAAAGGCATCGAATTGTTAGAGAAGCGTTGGAATCAGTGTACCATTCTAGAATGAGACTATGTTGATGAATAAAGTCAAATTTTGCCTTAAAGTTGTTGCTTTATTAGTAAGGCCTGGGATGTATTGACTGATGTGTTATTTTAAAAAAATTACCTAATAAAACCGTAGCCACATTCACAACAAAATCAACTTAATCAAAATGAATTAACATAAAAATATATTTGTTTTATCACTATTATTTTATTAAATATATTTATTTTATCACAATTATTTTATTAAATATAAATTTCTTTTAAAGAAACATCTATTACTGCCTGTTATTGGCAAAATACATAGATTTATTTTTGTTATCAAATTAACCATTTTTATAATAAGACTGTATCTGGATTGTGCTTACATTCGTCATCATCATCATTGTTGTTTAACATCTGTTTCTCTGCTAGTTGAACAGGGTTATGACTCTTTACCAGGTCACCAATTTTGTGTAAGGCCTGACTGTAATTATTTCAGAGATTTTCTTTTTAGACAAGTTGCTATCCAAAGCTAAAGACTCTTACCTAGCTTAAGCAATTTAGTATCATACTTAGGACACCTCTTATACTATTTACCCATAGCTGAGACCCTGACAGGTGCTACCACCCATAGCTAGGGCAGACCTGGGAACAGCAGCAGCAATTAAGAGGTAGTTCCATACACCTCAAAACTTCAAATCTCACAATTGGACGCCTTGCTGCTAAATGTAGTTTGTCATACTCAGAACCACTGTACCTCAAAATTGGCAAATTCATAAAAGATTAATTTAAACAAATTTAATTTGTTGATTATAGTGAAAAACTTAAGTGTGGGATTTAGGGTTTATGTTTATAGTAACAATATATTTCAATTTTAATAATTTGATGAAATTTATTCAATGAATTCTTATGCAAGTGTTCATAAATGCTAAATGCTTTGAAAACTGAATTTTGTACATGTGCGTATTTAAGTTGGTGTGTGTCCAATGTTACATTTTAATCATAACAAATGGGGTTCAAATTGTACATACATACACAACACACATTGAGTGCTGGTGGCACAATAACAATAATGTGATAACAATTTATATATTTTATTTTTAAATAGCAAGAACAAAATTAGGGAAAAATGTATGACAAAGTAAAAAAAAGTTTTCTTGTGATGTATTTTTTCCTTTAGGACTTCATCAAAATTCAAATCTACTCTGATTAATTATATTTGTTAATATTCTGTAAAAGAAGAAAATAATATTTTTGTTCTTTTTATCTCAAGTTCTTTCAACTTGATGATTGTTTCTCAGAATGAGAATTGTAATAGCTGAGTGCAAATTTCAGTCACATTCATTATTATGTGCAAATACCCTTAAGAACGGTATGAATCTATATCCTTCTCCCAGTAATAGGTTAAATAAGAGGAATTATATCTGGAAAAATCTTTATTCAAAAAACCAAAAAAAGTTTTCAATGTAATATTCATTTTAAGAAAAAAGAAATTATTCTTACAATTACAATCAAAGACATGTTTTGATTTTTTTTATAACCCACAAGGTATTGATTAAATGTAAAAATCAAATTGATCAATCAATTTCTAACATGAATCTTAAAATTGGAATATTAAGCATCTTTGTCATTTGCTCTACAAAATTCAAGTCTAAATATTTCTGCTGGAATTAATTCTAAGATAGTTTAGTTTTAATCCTACCTAGTTTTAGATTAGAATAACTCTACAAAAACTTTAATTGGTAGTTATAGTTAATTGGAAGTGACACGATGATGACAAAAAAGATCTTTTGATCTTAAAGTACAAATTTACCTTTTGTATGCTTCAAGTGTCAGCATTAAAACATTGAGCAACAAATTACTTTTACAATTTAAAATGGTAATAAACTTTATTTCTACAAACTTTTCTCTTTGGTAATTTGAGAAACATTGCTGGACAAGAGATTTTCTTTTGATATGCACCTTAGGAAGGATACAGAATAAAAATACAAATCTGAACAATTCGTGAAATAATTATAATGCTTCATTTCAGAATTTATGTATTTTTACATATCTCTTCTTTCTTGAAAGATTTCAAACATTGACAATATAATTGAAATGTTAGATTTGCTAAAGTATCATTTTGTAAATTCAAAGGCTGCAGCTTTTGCTAATCATCTTAAAGACAATCTAGTGACATTTTCAAGTATTTTGCTTGAAAATTGTTGTTTGATTCTTCTGACAGTAATCAAACCCAATGAAGTATCAATTTCAGAAACTGAAACATTTCAGATAAAATATAAAAATATAAATGTGGAGATTTTTCCATATCATTTTCTTTCAATTATTTTGAAGAAGGAAATTTATGAAAATAAGCTACATATTCTTTGTTGCTTCAAAACCATTTTCTATTTTTTTTTAAATTGTCTTTACATTTTCATTGCAGTAGAGACAGTCTAAAATTGATCAATTTTCATTTGAAAAAGAGTTACGATCTAATGAAGAGTACATAGCTTTTAAAGAAACCAATAACAGGCAGTAATAGATGTTTCTTTAAAAGAAATTTTATATTTAATCAGGTGTTTTAAAGTAAAAAGTAATGATAATTTTAAGAAGGTTCCCTACTCACCTTTCATTGGTGTTAATTTCTGTAGCTCTCGATTCTTAGAAACATTGAACCTTGAAGAATTCTGGCGTTTATCCTTCTTTATGTGCGTAGGACCTGAGTACTTGACTTTTGTCAACTGTGTGGTAGGCGGATGATTTTCAGTATTTACCGAACTTTTCTTTTTCGCATTCTACCAAAAAATAATAAAAAATAAAATAATAACATGGAGTAGGAGATAACAAAAAAATAACCAACAAATTTTATACATTTTTGCTGTTGACATTTAAGCACAAATTTAAATGCCATTAAAAATTCATGATTACCAGGATATTGAACAATTATTAGAGCAAATAAACAATGCAAAAAGATTATATAAATACATAAACAGAATCAATTTACAACCGATTCATTTATTAACAATTATAAATCAATGTCAAAGACTTCTCAGATTTTGTTCACAAAAGATTTTCGTTATGGAGAGGAAAAAAATAAAGAACAAAAATTAGAAAAGTATTTTTAAATTTTTTAAAATCTCACAAAAAATAAAAAACTATAAATATTCTTAAACCCATTTATGTTCATTTGAATAAAGATAATCATTATTCCTGTTGTTTAGGATAAACATATATATTACAACCAAAAAAATTAAGTATCAGTATAAATTAATTTGTTTGGTTAAAAAAAAAAAAAAAAAAAAAAAAAAGAGATTACATTCAAAACTAGAACAATTTCTGATATCATTAGTCAGAACTTAAAACGATTACTTGATTACGTTTTTAGCACATCATTTTACCTACAATTATATTATTGCCATGTGACAAACCAACAGTCCATGAATTACTTTATTTTTTATATATTTTTATCATTTCCCTCTAAACAAGGCAATAGAGCTACAAAGATACAAGGAATTAGTGAGAGCAAGAGATGAAAAAATAAAAACATTATTAAGGAGAGAGAACAACAAAAAGAACAGGAATTAAGACAATTGACATTGCACTTAAATTTTCAAAGATCTGAAAAATTTCTGAAGTTGACTTAAAAAAGCATGAAGCCAGAAAAGAAAAAAAACAGAAGTCGAGATGTAAGGTCCAATAACATTGCTGATTTGTATTTTATCAAGGACCACTAGATATATAACAGAAGCACCAGACATGACAGCAATATTCAATACATGGACAAAATAAACTTATAAATGCATAAGATAAATTCTGGTGAGAAAAATTGTCTAGCATGCCACAGTGAAAAACAACTTTCCTATCAGCAGACCTAGCAATTGATTCAATATAGTCTTTCCACTTCATGTCAGCAGAAAACATTACCTGCAAATAATCAACAGTCTTTTTATAGCCATTTGTCATTTATGGTATTGGCAATTAACACTGTTTTTACATTTACATAATTAGCAAAGTAATTATTCTAAGTAACACGATTAATCAAAATAAGTGCTGTGTAATTTGTTGCATAATTTTTTATCAAATTTGAATGTACATTGTAAATAATATTCATCTTTTTTATCTAAGAAAGTTAAAATGATAAAAAATGCAGTTACAATGAAAAGGAAAAAATATTTTTAGCAAACATTGATATTTTTCAACAGAATTTTATTTTTTCAGTTTAACTGTCTTTTTATATCACAAATTCCAATAATATAAAAATTTTATTCATTAAAATATTTTTTATAATAAAGTTAATACTTATGAGAAATTAAGACATTACACTTTGCAAATTGCAAGCCAAAAAAGGTATAACAATAAAAAGTAAATGTTTTTAAAAGTGACAATTTTTTTTACTTTTAAACTAGCAAATTTATTTAAAGGAACAATACTATCCCAAGTGGCTACTTTAATTATAAAAAAAGAAAAAGAAAAAGAAAGAAAAAAAAACAAAAGGAAATTTCTTTATTTCTGTAAAACTATACTATACTTTGCCCCTAAGTAAATTTCTTTGGTTAAAAAAAAAATAAAATAAAATAAAATAAAAAATGTTACTATCTTTTAAAATTTAGAAGATTAAATGCTGCCTCAAAAATGCCATAACTGCTTGTTTTGCTGACCACAGATTTTCCCTTTCAATTAGTAGCTATTAAAATTGCTCTGCTTCTAAATCATTCATCTGCTTAAAATGTTATGAGATCAAAGACTTCTTGGTAAAGATAGTCTTTCTTATATTTATATTTGAAGGAAACAAAAAATAGAAGTCTACCAATAAAATTTGTGAATCCTTTAAAATTGTGGCTGTATATTCTGAACGTTTTAATTAAGTTTTATTTATAAGTAGTTGATTTTCCAGTTTTTCATTGTTATTATTTTATCTCATTTAATGTCAAGCCATTTTTTTCTCTTTCTATTTCATGTAGTCTCTATAAGAAAGATATCAACATCTCCCATAAATATTCATTCCATTTTATGATTCATTATAAAAAGCACTTATATAAAAAAATTAAGTTGTCCATTTTATTATTATCACAAAATTTGAGAAAGGTTATATCTTGAATAAAAATATGTAATCACTTTCTTAAAGTAATGAACTTTAGACAAATTCAGTGCTTAAATGATCATATATCATTCAGAATTAAATCTTTTGCTATGCAGGTAATGATTAGATAATTCAAAATTCATATTAAAACATGAAACTAGAATTAATTCAAACTGAAACTTTCAAAAACCAAATATAACATCCTTAAAATTATTATCAGATTTCTTTCAAATAATTCACTCATGTGTTAGGTATTTTTTTTTTTTAAAGAGGTTTGCTTTCTTTGATATATTCAAAATGATTAGCTATATATGATATGTAAGTTCAGATTTGTTAAATAAGTAATAACCCTAACCATTAGTAATACCATAACATTAAATAAAAATAAAGATAGTCACTAATATAACTTGTAATTATATCTGCAGAAGCTAATAGCATTCAAATTAATTTTAATGTTCAGATCTATTATTCCTAATATTATTCAAAGAATCATAAATTAAGTACATAAACAGTTTTAAAGATTGGACAGAAACATTGCTGTGCTTTTTAAACAAGATTTTATTCAATATTAATTTTATGCTTTATTAATTCATGAATCATCAAACTACTGGTCTCTTAAATACAAAAATTAGTTTCACATTTAACTGCTAAACTGTTAATTTGCTTTCTAAGTAACTGATATAAGATTTTATATCTACAGAAGCCAAGAGAAATTTTAAAACACTGACTAGGAAATTTTTTTCATAATTCATAAGAAATAAAAATGCTAATGCTGTAATCTATGCAGAGAAAAAAAATTGTTGAATTCTGCAGACAAATTATTTTCTTAAGTGTTTACACAGAATACTGCACAAAATCTTTAAATAAAATGGATTGACTTTGCATTTTCATCAATTTAGAGATTCAGTAATTTATTAAATATATTGCTTAACTTTATTACTAAATTTGGAACCAATACTTAATAACTAAAAGTTATCAATTGTTAGTAATTATTCCACTTGTATTTTATAAAATCAAGCTTTACATTAAATGTGAATGCATTTAACTTCCAACTAGTTTTACAAAAATTGTAATATTAATTTTTTTTTTGATCATGTTCAACTGTTAAATTAATTTTTCATAAATAATATATCATTTGAAGACAAAGACCAGTGGTAGAAAATTAAATTTAAACACAGCAGGCTTCAAGCATTTATTAGTTGTATATTAGTAAAATCAATTATAGAGAAGGAAACAGATTCATTTTTTCAAATATAAATATCATATGTAGTTTACAAATTCAACTTCAAAGTATTAAGACGCTTAGTATAATAAGAGCAATTTAATTTTTAATTTAATTTTTATTAATCTTTTAATTTTTTATAAGATCAATTTAATTTTGAAATTATTCAAATAAATATTTGAATCTTGACAAATTCTATTCCATCTGAAAAAATTACATACAAATAATTTAATAACTGATTAAGTTTTAATTAATCAAACAAAAAATAATTTATTATAAATACCAACCTTCTAGCAAACAGTAAGTTTAAGCATTTTAGAAATATTGCCATTAATTTTATTTATGACACAAATCCTCAAAACACGAAACTTGAAACACATTCTTACATAATACCAAAAAATATCAATTTTCATTTTCATAAATCAACAGTTCTGCTGTTTTTTCTAAAGGTAAAAACTTCAATATATTAAAAAGTCAATTTTTAATGTGAAATCTAAATGCTAACAGTTTAAAGTCCACTTTAATATAAAATTTGAATGAGTATACTTTTAAGAAAGTTCATCTGATACTGCCACATTTTTTGTTCCAATTATACAATGGCATTAAACTTTAGTATCAAAAGGATACTAATATCAGAAAATCTTACCTTGAAACAATGCCAATGGATATTAAATTTTGGCATACTCTTAGGTAGTCTAGGTAAAAATTAGAAAATATGAACAAGAATACTGTAAGCAGTAGTTAACCAACAATTATTGAGGGCTAGTGTATTCAATGATGTATACAACTGTTCTACACTTAAACCAATTCATAGAATTTATAAATACTGTTGAACCCATTTAGTGACATTTACAAACAAGTGCCCATATCAATTTCTGACCAATGATTAAGTGAGGATCTTCAGCAATAATTGGCAAGCATAGCTTTACATTAACCAACTGATTCAATTGTTAGTGAAAACAGTATGTTCCACTGTGTAGTAGTAATAGCTTTCAAAGGTTCTATTGTACTAATATGAATGTCATCAAATATTATTAACTTGACTAAAGAACATAACCAATCAATTCTCAACAAAAAGAACCAAAATGTAGTCACACATAATAATGTATCTATATAGTGAACAATGATTTGTTAACTCTCATATCTTGTGTAAACACAAAATGAACAAGTTTTATGAGTATACAATTGTAAAATCCTCAAAATATTTTACTCAAATTACTTCTAAATAATTCTTTTAAATAAACATAATACACTTATAACCTAAATGAATTTTGTTAATATATTTTGATATTTCATGACAAGTTATTAAAAAAAGGAACACAGAAATAACTATTTTCATTTTAACTCCAAAAGATTAAGATCTCAACAACTGAGATTTTATAATTTTCATTAAAAGTAAATTATTGTTCACTGTATTCCCCCATCATGTTATTCTCCCCACTTGGTAAATAATTATAATATTTATTTACTGAGTGGGGACATTTAGATATTATTTCTTGATTTTAGTCAGTTTATAAAAATCGAATGTTTATATTTTATTCATTATTATGTTTGCATTTTACAAAGTTTAAGACTTTAATTGGAAAAAAAAACAAAAAAAAACAACAAAGGATGTAATTTATTACAAAAGAGTTCAGTCAATTTCCAATTATACTTTCCTTACAAAAATATTTTAAAATGTCTAGTCTTTATAATTCTTATGATTAGAATTTTTTTATAAATTATTAGTTTTAAAACAGATAAATTGAAACTGACAAACATATTTCTGAAAAAGAATAAATAAATAATAAAGATAATGTAAGTACTTCCAAAAAGATGCAATACCTAATTTAAAATGTATTAAAATAATACATTAAAAAAAAAGCTTTAATTTTAGTTTTAATTCCAATAAATTTAATATTAACAATAAACAAAATACTTTGATGCATTTCAAACTGAATTTAAATTAAGTGGAATCTTTTCTCCAACCCCAAACCCCCATCAGTAAAATCTCTAAAATTGACAGATCTAATAATTCTCTATAGTAAAATTTATTTAAAAAATAAAATAAATACTTGAACATTATTTAGTTCATTTAAAGGTTAATTATTCTGAATTGAAACATATTTAATTTTAGTTTAAAATGTTACAGAAAACAGTGTATTCTCTTTTTTTAAAAAAAATGGTGGTGATGTTTTTCTGACATGTTGAGTGATTTATTGACAGTAGGATATTTGAAAAATTTAAGAGAAACAGAGTTAAAACAAATTATTTAACAAATACAACATGAATGCCTTTTTTGTATATAATTTTTTCTAACTACCCAATAGATTTTAAATTATTATAGCATATCTTATTTTTTGATAACGTCATGTCAGGATGCCCATATTTCCAAAAATTAACACATTTATATAAACAAAAAATAAATAAATAAAATATATCTAAAATACTAGGGGCCACTGAATTTTAGTGAACATTTCCATTTATGACTAGTATATACAATTTATTAACAATATCATTTGATCACTACAAATTAATACAGTATTTTAAGATCTAAAAGTTTATAAATTATTTTAATTAAAATTTTAAAAAATGAAAATAATTCTTGTAAAAATTCTTTATTCATCAAAATAAATATTTTACTGACACTTCAATTTAAATGATTTTTTCCTGAAGAATGTGGGAGAAGAGAGAATGTCACTTCTCTTATACCAAATATTACAATAACACATACAAAAAACAAACAAAACCCAAAATATTTATTACAAGGCATTAAAACAATTTAACAAAATACAAGCTTGCACAAAAATTTATTGTGTCTTTAGTAAAGGGAGATAACAAATCAAAATATATAAAGATAATAATAATTACAATACAGTCTTCAAATATGGAAAAAAAAACCTTAAGATAATACAAAAATTTTAATAAGGTTAAAAATATTCTTTAAAAGACATGCACCCACCTAATCAAAAACAGTGTGGGCCTTGGCAAATCCCCTTGCATCACTGGGACTCAACAATATTTTTCTCTTTCAAACACAGTTCTATTAACAGGTTTCACTTATTTTTTTTCTGTTTGCTTTTTCTGTGAGAAACAGCCAAACTCATCCACAGGTGACAACCAAAATTAGCTTTGACTTCAGGACAAAATTTTTGTCTCTTCATCATATGACTTCTTCAAAATTTTCCTTCCTTCTGGTTGAAAATCATATCTTCTAAAGTTACCCACTGACTCATCTTCATCATAAAGGCTCCAGATGGATCTTAAATTTAAATTCACAAGGACTGGACAATAAATATAAAGAGTATATATATATATATATATATATATATATATATATATGGGGGATACTTAATAACTTAAGTGATAAAAACAAACAAAAAGAATTTAAATGAAATCAACCAGATTATATACCCAAAAAAACAGAAAAAAATAAAAAATAAAACACAGAAAAAATATAATTTTAATTTCCAAAAGATCTCTCATTTGTATGTATGAGTCAGTTAAGTGCCATACATGATACATGCTTTGGACAATCATGTCTCAAAAGAGACATAACTGACTAGGCAGAAAATTATCCTGCTGTAGGTTGCCATTGCTTTTTGCGGTAGACTGGTTGCAAACTAAATCTATAGAATCCAATCTGTCCTTTTATTTAACCTATAACTGGAGGGAAGAGACAGATTAATACCTTTCCCAAGGGTATTTGTGCATAAGTGAATGCAAGGAATTCAACTGGAATTCGAACTCGGCATCCCGATTTGTTGTTCCGAGTTGATATCCACTGCACCACAATGTACATAGCATAGATCAATTTAGGACTTCATCAGAATAAAGTGATGTTTATATCACTATTCTGATGAATAAAGGATGAAACGTGTCACACAAAATCATTTCCCCCTTTGTCATACTCCTTTACCCTAATATATGTATAAAGGAAAATTAAAAACAAAATGGAGGAAATTCTGAAATTTTGAACATATATAATATTGCAGTATTTGTGATAAAGTCACCCTCTTGGCAGTTGGTTTAGCCAGTCATATGGGGTCACACCAGAGAGGCGGTCAGGAGCAAACTCCTGTGAATGCAACCCTACCAGAAAAACCTGCAGATTATTACTTGTGTAAGAGTTTATGACAAGGTTTGCAAGTCTGTTGTGGGACTCAAAAATCACATGATTGTAAACAGAGACAGACAAGTTTTCAACATAGGCAGCACAGATAAACTTTGTTTGCCACATCTGTAAGAGAGGTTGTAAAAGTGAAGCTAGCCTTAAAAAAAAAAAATCACTTACAACAGAGAGTTAGCTCAGGTGTAAATGATAGAAATAATATGAATTCTGAATGAAAAATATAAAAACGAAACTACCAAGTGGAGAGATGGTCTTCTTTTGCAAAGAAGTGCCAATCTGCATGACAAGAACTTTTTTCACTTTGTCATACATTTTTCAATATTGTTGCTGATATATAAAAATATAGTTATTTCATCTATATAATCCCTCTACATGGACCTCTCTAGAGATATAATTTCTTGTTTCCAAAAAGCACCATTTTCAGTAACTAAATTCTCATTACCTAATTATAGCAGTGCATATATCTTCTGGCCTTAATACTGACTGTATTAACAGACCTCAATACCCGCCCAGTCCACTCTCTTATCAATATCATGTTACTGCTTCAATCAAGAGCTACTAATACTAGTATTACAATCTTTTATATTAGCAAATATGACTAAGGGGAAAAAAAAAAAAAAAACAGGAATTTTTTTTCAAACTCAAATCTTAAATTAGAAAGCAAATCTGAGATCTCTGCTCAGAATGCAGTTTAGAGTAGAGCAAAGGAAAAATCCTCTTTTCAACTGCATAAACATAAAACTTACATCAAACAATATATATTGATCTTAAAACTTTTCCTCATCTTTGTTGTTTGTTTGTGTTGTGGGATCTCCCCTTTTTCTATGATAATGGACTCAACTTGAGTATACATATACTCCTGCCATAGTGAGATACAAGAGATTTGTTAGAGACATTGTACGAGTACCATTTCACACTCCACCCACATCTATTGAACAGGTGAAGAGGCTCATCCCTTGTTCCCTGTTTAGGATGTGGTTTCCGGCTTTCTCTTTTCTAATCTTTTCACTCTTACGTAGCCCCCTGCACATCAGTGGCATTACCGCCTTGCTCGGGGTGATATGATTAAAAAAAAAAAATGTCCATAAGTTATCGAGAGATACTGAAGTTACACAGAGAATACCGCATCAGGAGTCATAGTAGCTCTGAGCTGCACTCAACCAGAATAATATTACATGGATTTTTTTTTTTTAATCATATCACCCCGAGCAAGGCGGTAACGCCACTGATGCGCAGGGGGCTACGTAAGGGTAAAAAAGAATGGAAAAGAGAAAGCCGGAAACCACATCCTAAACAGGAAACAAGGGATGAGCCTCTTCACCTGTTCAATAGATGTGGGTGGAGTGTGAACCGGGCGATAGTTTCGTCTATCTACTCCAATTGAAAAAAAAAAAAATAATAAAGGAAAAGAGTAAAAAGATTGGAAAAGAGAAAACCAGAAACCGCATCCTAAACAGGAAACAAGGGATGAGCCTCTTCACCTGTTCAATATACTATTTCTAGCATGGCTTCATTTCAAAGACTTATATATATATTCCTTACTAATCGTATTCCAGGATTACTAAACTGCATTCAAGTTTGTATATTTACGTTCAATAAAACCTATCTTTCTATCTCAAATATCTGTTTTGTTGTTCATTATTTTGAGTGGTTCCTCACCCAGATCCACAACAACTTGTTTGTTTTTTTTTTACAGGTTTCAGCTATGTACTTCTTGATTTATGATATCATGCAAAACTATTTACAATATAATGAACTCTGATATTATAAAGAATGATTTGAAATTTCTGATGCTTTGACAAGTCTCAAATATTTTTGAACTGAAATTTTTGCTTGGAAAACATGAAAATTTTCCCAATTATTTTACATTTTTCTGAAGAACTAGCACTACAAAGTATCACCATGTCATCTGAATACAAAACAGTTACTACTAGATTAATAGAGAATTGAAATACTATTTATCATTATCATCATGTATTGACAAAATGTTCCATTTTAATCCAATTTACATGGGTTCTAGGTGTAACTAGTATCAAGCAAAATGACTTATTTTAACTAAACTTTCAAAAGATTTTGTTTTGATTTTAATACTCTATGGTTTGTAACAGATTTTGTATATAGAAAGCATAATCAAAATGCAATTTCTTTATAATTTAAGCATAAAAATTATTTATGTACAACTTTCCTAACTCAAGAAAACATTAAAAAACTCAAAAATATATTAACAATGACAGTATATATATATAGAAAACTGGAAGTCAAAGTAGCTACAGTTGAAAGAAAAAAAAAAGAGATAAAAGGTTAAGGAGTGAGCGTAAAGTGAAAAAAAAAACTACAAAAAAAAAGATAAATAACCACAACATTCTACACATATGCACATAATTGCACCAATGAAAAGTGTATCTAAAAAAGAAAAATTGAGAAATAAGCAGTGACATATGGATAGAGTGATTACCAGAAGGTTTATCTACCAGAGACAGAAGATTTGGGTAGTATTTTCCCTTCTATTCTATTAAAAATGACAGGATGCTTCTGTCATGGGGGGGGGGGGGAGGTCTGATGTAGAAATTGGCCAAATGCTTGTTTATTCAGAGTGCTTTTAGCTAAATTATAAGCTATCTCCAAGGGATTTTGTTGTGCTAATGCAAATGGTGTGTAATTTACAAAGAGGCAGACATATTTTTAATTCCTGAATATGGTCAGTACATTATGAATAATTACGTTGAAAATACTGCAACTTACTTATCAAGTAACTGATTTAACATCTCTTACAATCATATCTTCATAAATGCCCATTTAAAAAAAAAAAAAATAAACAAATTTTCATACACAACACTCATCACAAACAAATATAATCCATGCCTCCAACTATAAAACCTGTCAAAAACTAACAGAACCATAAAAAACAACCTTTGACAATATCAACTATAAACACAGCTATAATGTGCTGACTGTATTCAAGAATTAAAAATATGTCTGCCTCTCAGCAACTTAGACAATTTGCAATAGCATAATCAAAAGCATTCTGAACAAACAATCATTTGGGCAATTTATACAAACAGCCAGTCAGTTAAGTGCCATACATGATACATGTTTGGGCGATTGTCTCAAAAGAGACATGACTGACTATCCCGCAGTAGGTTGCCATTGCTTTCTGTGGTAGACTGGTTGCCAGTCAAGGCTACAGAACCCAATCTGTCCTGTTATTTAACCCATAACTGGAGGAAAGAGACGGATTAATACCATTCCCAAGGGTATTTGCACATAAGTGAATACAAGGAATTCAATAGGAATTCCAACTCAGCAACCTGATTTATCGTTCCGAGCTGATATCCACTGCACCACATGGGCCCTAAAAGTATTTTATTTCGTATACCATCCTGAACTTTTTAGACAGCTTATTAAAGAACATCTTATTGTAGGAGAAACTGTCACTGGGCCTGACATATTTTTAACTAATCAGCTACAAAGAGCTTGGCAATTAAGCAAGGTTTTATAAGGAAGTGTCTACTCAAATATGGGTATCCTTTAACATTTAACTAACTCAAAGACTCACTCTGCATCTCCCTGAACAGAGCTCAATTCGATCTCATTTAAACACACACACACAGACATACCAAACTTTGTAACATATTTGTTAACAATAAAAATATAACATCAACCACATGAAAAAAAAAAAGAAAACTAAACATAATGAAGGCACTACTGATAAAAAGTGAAAAACCCAACACTCAATAATATCAACTACAAACATGCTAACAACATGCTTAGCGCGTTTGGTACATAACACATACACACTACTCTACATCATACATAACATACATTCTGCTACACAAAATAACATCCATCCACGATAATGCCTAAAAGTACGGCCAAAAGTGCTCAGATAAACAAAACATTTGGACAATTTTTATATAAATCATAAGATCACATGAAAAGTTACATAAAAAGCTCAACCCTAATACCTTGTTTGTCATTTGTAATAAAACCTGCATAAAAGAGATTGCTGCCTAAATATACAATGTGTATACATGTGAATATGTGTGTGTGTGTGTGTGTGTGTGTATACACCCACATAGATACATGTACAGTTGTGTGGGTATGTATCTTGACTTTGTGGTGACATGTATCACATATTGATTGATGAATAGCTTACTTCTCACCCCTACCATTTATGATACTAATTTTATAACACCTGGAAAAATTTGTTTCTGGGTCATGCCACATTGCTTCCTTTTATTTATTTATTTATTTTTTTTTTTTTAAATGTTCTAATAAAATTAAAGCAGTTGCAATTTGCATTCTGATGAGATGAGTACTAAAAACTTAGCCCTCAAAATAAATTATAGTTTATATATCATTGATCTCTCTATATAAATCTTTCCCTTTAATATTTTATATCAAATGGATTTTTGGGGAGATTATCCTCTCTACCTACAGATTTGTCACCATTATATATAAATAATTACTTACACACACAAAAATTTAAATACCCTGTATTATACTTAAGATAAACAAATAAGTATTGTTATACCATAGAATGGTAACCATAAATACAAAATATAAAAGATTTACATTTTACAAATTAAAATAGTAGCATTTGACATGTAGCTATTCTAAAAGAATGTATAAATAAATGTGCTTCTCTAACAAGTCTGAACTCATATTGGCCTATTATCTATACACTGAATTTGAGGTTTCAGAAAAATTTGTTAACAATTAAACCACAAAAGAAAAGAACCAATTATGCCCAAGTTGTTACATGTTCATAGGTTTAGAACATATATATATATATATATATATATATATATATATAGAGAGAGAGAGAGAGAGAGAGAGAAATTTATCTCTAAAAAAACCTTACAAAACTAAAAGAAAATTTATGTAAATATTGATTGTAATTTCTCAGACTAGAGCAGGCATTTGTGGACCCATTTCATGAAAAATTCCTGGTATTAGTTTCTAATATATTTTGTAATAATACAATATTAAATATCAACATAACAATTTCTTAGATCAATTGAATATGTTGTTTTAAAAATAGATTCAATATTTTACTAAAGTTACATTTGATCAATTCGAAATGTCTACAAAATTAGATATTCTCCTTAGTAAAGGAATATATTTATTAATGCCTTTAGACTTTTTGTTAATTTAAAAAATTAAAACTTAGATTAAAAGATAAACAAGAAACTAAAAAATTTTACAATCAATTTTGAAATCTTATTAACTAAGTGATTTTGTTATTAGATTTAATAAAATACATTAAGCTAAGTTTTGAGTAAATCATTAAAACTGATAAAAAATTAAAATATATGTCTAAATATTACTTGAATTAGATAAAATTTTTACACTTACTGCATTCGTTTTTACTTTGCTTAGTTTAAGCAAAGTAAAAACGAATGCAGTAAGTGTAAAAATATAGTTTATATAACAATATATATAGTTTATATAGTTAACAATATATATAGTTTATATAGTTAACAATATATATAGTTTATATTGTTATATAGTTTATATAACAATTATTAAAGGAAGTTAAAAGCCATTTTGAAAATTAATGTGGTTTCATTTTATAAAAAATAGAGAAAAGAAAACATCTTCAAATAAAATCAGATTAGTTCTTGAGGCTAACAAAAGTAAAAAAAAGTATGTAATCTCTACAAACTGCTTTGATATTCACTAATATAAAATGAAGTCTTTGTTATGAAATCAAGTGAGATTTTTGGAGGTTGTTACTAATAATTGTTGATGAAAAATTTGTAAAAGTAAATTTAATAGCAAGTTTCATATATTTCAAAATCTTGATATTTTAAAGCTGGAAAAAAGTATCACCTAATTATTTGCTACAAAAGAAACCAACTTTCCAGTCATAATTTATTACAAAACAATTCTACTTAATCAACAAACAAGAAATAATATTAATAACACTGGACACAAAAACAAAATTAAGTAAAAACTATTAGAAAATTAATGCATAAATATTTTCTAATGCTTTTAGGTATATATATATATATATATATATATATATATTTTTTTTTTTTTTTTTTAAATCATATCACCCCGAGCAAGGTGGTAACGCCACTGAAGCACAGGGGGCTACGTAAGAGTGAAAAGATTGGAAAAGAGAAAGCCGGAAACCACATCCTAAACAGGGAACAAGGGATGAGCCTCTTCACCTGTTCAATAGACATGAATGGAGTGTGAACCAGGTGATAGTTTAGTCTATCTACTCCAATTGCTTAGTCTATATATAAGTGTGTGTGTGTGTGTGTGTGTGTGTGTGTGTGTGTGTGTGTGTGTGTGTGTGTGTGTGTGTGCTTAGTAAACAGTGTCAAAGTAACAGACCAGGATTAGGTAAAATTTAAAAATTATTGGTATTTAACAATTTTACAAAATTAATAATCTTTAATTTTTAACATTGAAAAGAATAAACAATCAAATCTTTTCAATAGTTTAAATTAGTATATTAGTTAATATTATAACACAACTCCACTTACAGAAGAAAACATTAACTAATATAGTAATGTACCTTAGTCATTTAGAATTATGAAAATTTTCACCCAAATATTTTTTGATCAATGTTAATTAAAATTACATTTAAATCAGAGTTCAAAAATCAAAATTTCATAAATGCATATTTTTAAAAATTGTTAATTTTCTTCATTAGTTTGTTAATTTGTGATGTAAACAGTTTATTAAAAACAAAAAAAAACAACTAAATTTTGCTTTTGTATATTTTATTATTAGAACTTTTTCTTTTATTAATTTTACTGCTTTTATAAAAGTAATATAAGTTAAAATTCAATAAAACTATGAAACATTTGTGTTAATATTTTGTTAAATTGAACATAAGATTATTTATGCTTAGTAAACACTGTGAAAGTGATAGTTAAAAAAAAGTGATTCTTTCAAAAGTATTCATGGTTACAACTTATAGGTCAAGCACTATCACAAGATATCAGAATTATCAAACTGTCCATTATCAAATGCCATTTTGTAAGAAGAGAAAAAGGAAATTTTTCATGTCTTATGTAAAAGTTTAATTTAGAAAAATAATGCAAAATTCAGTATGATTAAATGTTCACAACTCTCCTGAAAGTTTTCTTAACATTTTTAATCAATGTTTCTAATCACCACATTTTTTTTGTTTTTTCTTACTTTCAGCATTAAAATTATTAGCAAGAAGAAACCCAAATCATTATTCTTAAAGCTTATTTTTAATGTCATGTCTTTTCAGGATGTAAGTAATCATGGCTCACCATAGATTTTTATCATCTGAAAACTGTCATGTTATTTAATCAGGAAAAAAACAGTGGAATGGATTTCTATTACATTTACCATAATTTAGAATTCATAACTGTCATTATCAAACTGGTTATATAACCCAAAGCTGGAAATCCCAGTCTATCCTGCTAATTAGCCCAAGGCTGTAGAGCCCAGTCTACCCTGCTAATTAACCCAACGCTAGGGAGCCCCGTCTACCCTGCTAATTAACCCAAAAGCTGCTGGGGGAGAAGAATTGGGTTCATGCATTTCCCAAGAGATTTATGTAAGTGAATACAACAGACTAGCTTGGAATTTCAAACTCAGCTCACCAATTTCACTTTCTCTGCCATCACCCATTTCAGTTCATGAACACACACTCTCTTAAAACAACATGCATTGGACCTGCTTGCTTAAAACCATACTTGCTAAACATTGGCCTAAACATTTCCAATATTTACCATTTTTAGAAGTTATATTATTAATACACATGGTCTTATTTATATACCATTATCACTTTATTTCCTTTGAATTTTGTGGCAATCATTTACTGACTTACTCTCACTTGTATCTAGGACATACTAGTTTCATATAATCTAGTATTTGTATTTTAGACACTGATTGATTGAATAAAAGTAGCAAGTCCTTTGCAACAAGGTGCCAGGATAAATATTAGTAACTAATAAATACTATTGTCACCATGATATAACCAGTAGCACCATTATCTTATGAAAAAACAGTAAAAGTTCAAAGTTATAAAAAATCATTAGCTAATTTAAAATTCCTAATGGATTGGTTCATTTATCTTTCTTGTATTTACAATTTTATATTCTGATTGATCTTCAAATATAAATAAGATCTAATTTTTGTTGGCCCAGCCATTAAAAATAAAAATTGATATCTATTTTATAATCATTATATTTAACACATCATAATTTTTACTCTTGTTATGTTATATATTCAAATATTTCTTTTTTACTAGAAGTCAAAATTTCAACTAGTGACTTATATTTATAAGTGAATTAAAAATGTTTATATTCTGTTGAACAATCAGTATAACAGGTTCAACAAGATTTTGAGTAAATCTTTACCAAAGAAGAGCTTGTGTTCTTTCATAATCCTAAAGTTCTTAAAAAGCAAAATTTTAATTTCATGAGACTGAAAGTGAAAGTAAATTTTTTTCAACCCAAATTAAAAGTTTTAATTTTCAACTTTCAATACCAATTCTGTTAATAATGATTTTTCTGTTACTAATCTTATGTTTAAGTTCTCATGTTTTAAAGATTTGTAGCATATAAAACTCATTTTGTCAATAATTACAGACTTGCTTACAAGTCTTCATAATTCCAAATATTAAAGAATTATAATTATTTAATTAACAACTAAAAATTTTTCAATATTTGTACATATTTAAATTTGAATTCAGCAGAGCTATAGAAAATCATCTGTAATACCAAGGTTTTAAAATTTATTTATGGGACTTAGTTTGCTTGTTATCAGCTTGAAAATCTGTTTTTGGATTCTGGGGTATTTTTCTCTTCTCCCCCTATACTTAAGGTTTTGGCAATTATCTAGCACACACAAATAAAAATATTGAAATAGGCAGTAGAGATAAGATACTAATGGTTCGTAAGTAGAACATTTTAAGTTGCAAAATGACACAAAATGTTTAATATAATAATGCATATATAAGATATATCAATAAAGTTTTTTCAAGTTTTATTTCTGATTGATTAGTTACTGGCCAGAGAATCTCTTCTCACTATCCCCATGCATTTTTTAAATTTATTTTGCAGCAAAGTTTGCCCTGTACAAATTCTTGTTGGGGGAGGGGGTTACATTAAGGGGTAGTTTATAATATAAATTACAGAGGAAACTGCATAGTATGAATAAAAAAAGTCCCCAAACTTAATAAAAACAAACTTTTTTCATTAAAGTGTTTATGCTATTATTAAGAGGAAAGATCACAGTATTTTTTTATGATTTTTAAAAATCTTTTTAATCCCTTTTAACATGCCCGAGATGTTGGTAAAAAAAAAAAAAAAAAACAAATCATTACTTGTGTTTATAATGGAAAACGTAATATTACATAACTCAAATAATTGTCAGATTTTAATGAAACTTTCGGGACTTATTCACAAATGAATTAAATTATTTTTTAAATTATTATTTAAAAAAAATCTTGGTTGAAGCTTCAAAAATATTTTTTAAATATTTCAAAAGCTTTGTTGTAGTTAGTTTATAAACTTATCAAAGGAAAAAATTTGTACAATCATGTCACTTGTGATCGCTATACACTTATTTTATCATGGATCTATTAATCATTTGACACATACAGTGAAAACGTTAGAAAGTTGAACTCTGTCTTATTTTAAATATCATGCTATAAATAATACTTGTGTAAATAAGATTAATTTAACATTAAATTTGCTAGTTTTCCAAATATAATGCCACAGTTGTATATTTTATTTTTGCAAGATTTTTAAAACAGAGAATTAACTTTTGTTTACAAATGTGCTGATTGCTTAAAAATGGCCGAAAAATTGAAAGATTTAAAAAAATTGAAAAAATTTACATAATTTCTGTTTGAAATACACCAGAGTATTTTCCTTACTGGAAATAGTAAATTTAATAATTTAATTTTCAATTAAAACTAAAATAAAAATTTTAAAAAAGTTTTATTTTTAAAAATTCTGTTTAAAAGTTAGTTATCCAAAATGAGTAGAGATATCTAGTTTATAGGAGGGGGAAGATAACAGTTGCCTCCAGACTTGAACAGATTAAGATTGTAATGATGGCCAGTGGGGGATGAGGATGTGCGTTGTGGTACAGTGGATATCGGCTCGGAACGAGAAATCAGGGAGCTGAGTTCAAATTCCAGTTGAATCCATTGTATTCACTTACGCGCGAATAACCTTGGGAAAGGTATTAATCCGTCTCTTCCTTCCAGTTATGGGTTAAATAACAGGACAGATTGGGTTCTATAGCCTTGGTCGGCAACCAGTCTACCGCAGAAAGCAATGGCAACCTACTGCGGGATAATCTTAAGCCCAGTAGTCATGTCTCTTTCGAGACATGATTGCCCAAGCGTGTATCACGTATAGAACTTAACTGACTGACCGAGTGGGGGATGTCTGTTCCATAGGGCCATGATAAGCAATTTGAGTGCTGAAGTCTCTTGGACAGGATACAGAGTGAGTGTGATATTTCCTACTACGTAAGTGGCATGGCAGATTTTAGCCATGAAGGTGAGACCTGATGGAACCAGGAGATGCAATTCACCCAGCACTTTCCATGGGAGTAGTAATGGAGCAGTGAGTGACTTGCCACATTCCAGCTGGATGAGACTAGAATGTAACAGACATAAGTAAAGAATTTTTTTTTTTTTACAATATCCTTCACCTTGTACAATACCCAGGGGCCACTCCAGATAGGTTACATTAAGAGATAGTTTATATGGTTAGGGGGGAGAAGATAATGGTTAACTCTAGACTTGAACAGCTCAAGATTGTAGTGATGGGTAGGGGTTGGCAATCCTCTTGAGAGAGTGTTCTATAAGGTCATGGTGGTTGTGGGAAGAAGCTGTTTGAGTAGAACTTACTTCTTGACAATGAAATACAGAGGGAGTGTGGGGGTTTGTTACTATGTAAATTTGAAGGTCAGACTTATATATATATATATATATATATATAAAAGATAATTACCTATATAAAATTGAAGATTAAAATTCAAAGGCAAAGTAATCAATTATTCATAATCAACAGATGAAACAAGTAATACTTAAATAATTTATGAATTATTGAAAAATTATTTGAACCCAGGTCATGACATATCAACATGGTAGGTAAAAATTCTAAGATAGTAATAAAATCCCTTATTAGTTCAAAGAATGGATCCATGTAAGAAAGATCAGAAATTCATTAAATCAATTAATGGTTGTAGCCTGAAAAAAAAAAATCTACAATTGGATGCAGTTTCAACAACCTCAACCTGTAATTGAAATATTACATTTTTTGATCTGAAAAGCATAGAGCTGATAAATACTGGCAAGTTTATTAAAATAAACATCAACAAATCATCAATTTTTAAAAACAGACTTTATGAATTCCCAAAGAGACACTAATCATGTAGTTTTAACTAACTGCAAACTTAGTTATAAGAGCAAAATCATAAATAAAATTTAATAATGTACCATTAGACATTAAAAAATTCAAGTCTATTGCAAAATTATGTTCTATTAAAACAAAATCTGAAAAATAATCCAAAAAGTTAATTAAACAAACAGAACAACTGTTTTACTTGTAAAAAAATTGTTTGACTTTAGACAAATCATGAATTCATGATTACATAACAACTAATTTAATGTAACATGTTTATGCATTAAAAATAATGTTCTAGTCAAATTTTCAATACAGTCTACTATGAACAAAATCTACAAACCCTCAAACAATTATCTCATCACTTATTTTTTTTATATAAAATATCAAGATGATTCATTTTCTGATTTGTAAAGAGATCTTATTGTTGGCATTTTTAATCTTTATTACATTGTAAGAGACAATATATAGACAATAACTATGACAAACAATTTAAGAAAGTGTCTCTGTGCAGTAACATGCTTTATTTCTGAATGTACATTTTCTTGTACACTAAAGGTTATTTTGGTTACTAGTATGAACAAAGTGCATAAATGCCAATCTCTACAAAAAAAAACATTAAAAAAAAGAATCAGATTAAATTTTTATTTGAAAAATTGTTTCTATAATCAAAAGTCTGTGATATAAACTGCAAAGATATTAAAACAAACTAAAATGTAAACTTCAGTTATATATAGAATATTTTTGAATTATTCATATAAGCTAGTAATAGTAAAATGTTCATTAAATATGAATGAAAACATTTTGTTTTTCAAAGGTTGTAAGTGCTCCTACCTTCAGTCAACACAAATTTAAGTAGTGTTAGCTTAACCTTGATTCATTCACTGTTTTCTCATTTGAAATTTGTTTACATTAACCAAATAGTTAACAGTAATTGTTTTGAAAGAAAAAAAAATAGCAACATGCCCTAAGCAGAGGGCCTATTGTAATTCTGCCAAGTGTCTTTCAGTTCTCCAACCATTTCTAACAAAATACGAATGAAATTTAAAAAAAAAAACTGTAGGTTAAAATTGAGAGATATTTAAATTATGATTGGACTGGAAAAAATAAAGAAATAAGTATTCTTTTATAAAAAATTATATTCATTTAATTATATAACTAATTAACAAATTTTACATATGATTTGCAGGATTTAATAAAATTACAAAATGAAAATAATATTAATATAATATTAATATGTTAATATTCTGAGAACAGAAAAACTAAAGAGAGAATAATCAAAATTCCATTAAAAAAAGAAAACAAAAAATTATGATCAATAAATTTAATCTGAACTTATCTTTTAGTTTGGTTAGAACTCTTCAACTCAGATTTATATATGTATGTTTCAGGCCTCAAAAATTATTGTCATCTTGGGGGCAATAAAAAAAAAATCTAGAGAAATTGGTATGGATTTAGGGGACAATACAATTTTTTTTAAATTCAAATTCTATATTTATTCTATTCTAGTCAAATGGCAGCCCCCTTTTTTAAGAAATGAAACATATACATAAACAAACAAAAATAATAAAAAATATAAGCACATCTACTGGTGAATGAAAACCAATATTAAAAATGAAGGATGTAAATTTAGACATTTACATCACTTATTTCTCAAGGTGAAAAACATTATTTGTAAGAACTAATTCTACCTTAATAAACAAAGTAAGAAAATTCTACTTTTTTCTGTCAATTTTTTATTAAAAAACTAGAATGAACTATTCAAACAACACTTATGCATTATGTTTTTTATCAAACTAAATTGAAAATACAATAGCAAATTTAAAAAATAATGATAAACATAAAAAATTTAGTCAATTCTTTTTATTGTGAACAGTTAGAATGTGACAATATTCTTTATATAAAAAAATGAATACATAGAGTACAATTCTTAAAGCATAATAAAACTATACTAAATACAAAAAAGTAACATTTTCATGCAAAATTATTCATGGTGATTTAATTGAAATGTTTGAATAAAAATAAAGATGTGGTTTCTGATAAAAATTAAAGTAAAGTTTAACTAATTTGTATTTATTCATTTTTAAACTTTTGTAAGTTTAATATGTTAGCTTTTTAATTTATTTTATAAACATTTTAAAGATGCTTCTATTATACTACAAAGAACTATAAATAAATAAGTTTTTAAAAATTTGACTTTTAAACAGTTTAACATTTTTCTAAAATGATTAAAATTGTTTTTTGAACTTGTTCCAGGACAATAGTGAAAAAAGTTATAATTTTTTTCTTGTTTCATACTCACAGATTAAGCAGTGTTGGTTCATGAAAATTGTTATATAATAAATGCAATCAAAAGTCTGAAAACTGTCCCAATTAGAAGCTTGAAAATTATGGTAAGTCTAAATAAATTACATGATAAGAAGAATGTATGTATTGAGGAAATATAGCTTGGGAAGTAGTAATGTTTTGTCTGGTTTTATAATTTTTCTTTATTTTCACCTTGACATAAATGAAAGTTATAAAAATTATATTAACTGTTTAAAAAATGAATTTCCAGTTTTATACAGCTTAAAATTTTTAAATATTTTGTTGTTATGAAAATTATACAGCACTAGGGTGATTACAGCAACCAGGAGATAATATTGGCAGCAGCCATATTGGGACACAGAGTAGTTCCAATAGAAAACTCAAGTGGCCATAGAGAAGGTAGCCATATTGAATTAGTTTTCACATACCAGGACATGATGCTATGTGTAGTGCCTTTTTGATTCAGCTGTGCCATCAGTGGATGCTATAGCATGGGCATATAACCAATAACTACTTTTGATACTAAGCAATTTGAAGATAAGAAAGTGTACAAGGCCTAGAATGACCCTGCAACTTATATCTTTTCTTCAAGATATTTATTAGCTCATGACTGATGACATCAGTTAAAGTCTTGACTATAACAATGTTAAAGAGAAGGAATATTTACATCTAGAACAACAAGTGTAAACATTCCTAAATGAAATCTCCCCTATTCAATAATGATAAATTTTATTCAGAAGTGAATGAAATTGAACCTACTTAGTAAAAGGGGGTAGATTACTACGTTTTTGTTGTGTGGAATTGTTATGTTCACAAAATTCTTATAATCAAATTACTTACTGATCTAAGAGTAAAGCTATCAAGAGCATAACTTTCCCAATCCCATACAGGATACGTTGTTGCCCACACCAGAAGATTAAGACTACATGATCTACACAAAAAAATTCAGAAATGATGGAAAAACTTCTTTTAATTGGAATAAATGAATTAGCAGTAGATCAACGTTTGAGGTGTCTAATTATGTGTTAGGGGAGCACACTGCAACATTCTTTAATTTTGGCAAGTTTTTGTGGGCCCTAATAGTATGCGAGAGAATAAAAAACCCTCAATATGGAAAAATACATGCAAGTTGAAGTACATATTGATTCCCAGGGATTTACCTCATGGCCAGTAGAATCTTTCAGCTCATTAATAAACCAAATACCAAAACTATCTGACAATGAATTTAAAGTCTCTAAAAATACACTACCTGATATTCTTTAAAGCAATGGCAAAATACATATAGGCATTGGTTAAAACTATTGTAAATACTAAGTGGTGATCAGTTCAATCATAGTTCAACATTAACAATCAGCTCATAGAAGATATCCCTTATCATTCAAAATAATGAACATCTACAGATAGATACTTGTTCAATATGCTCAATCTATATTATTTTTAACAACTATTATTCAATGTGGGAAAATAACAATAGAGCAGTTAAAGAAAAATCAGAAATCTGGGTTTGTAAATCAAAAAGATCAGAAATCAGTCTTGCAAGTCCAAAGTCAAAAATACAAGGGACATGAATCAAAAGATGTCAAAATCCATACTCACAACATACAACTGGCTACTTCATTCACAAAGAACAGAGTTGATTATCCTATCATCCAAAGTAGTGTTCTTTTATTAGAGTAAGAAAAGCTATAATTAGTGGAAACTGGTAGACAAGGGCAAAAATTACCAAATTTCAAGGGTTTACTACAATGTTGATTTTTTTTTTTTGCCAAACATTACAGAGAATAATGCAAATTGTGTTTTTTTTCTTCATCACTACATTCAAATAAATCAAAAATCCAAATTCAATGCCTTCTCACTCTTGTTAAAGGAACACCATGCTGATTGATCATGTTTTCAGAGATGTAGACATATTCATCATGCTTGGCCAATTGTAGGTTGCAAAACTTCTAACTATAATTGAAGGTTTTAGAATTGTCCTATAAGATTGGTTTTATAGCCTAGGGTGGCAAGCAGTCTGTCCTACTATTTTACCCATAGCTGGGCAGAGAAGAAATGGATTTATACTTTACATAAGGGTATTTGCACATAATTGAATGCAACAAACTTGACTGGAACTTAAACTTGGCTCTCCAATTCCTCAAGCTGAGCCATTACTCCGTGATAAGTATATTGACAATTCTACGACTTAAGAATCAGCACTAAAAAAAAATCAACCAACTGTCTATTTCCATCTTCCCCTAAAAGATGGACACACACACACACACACACACACACACACACGCACACACACACACCATACCTAAAGTCGGTTTTACTGGCACCTGCTATATTTCCACTTTCATTACACATCATCTACCACCAACACCATCACCATCTAAATCAGTCAGTTAAGTGTCATACGTGATACACGCTTGGGCGATCATGTCTCGAAAGAGACATGACTGACTGGGCAGAAGATTATCCCACAGTAGGTTGCCATTGCATTCTGCGGTAGACTCTTTGCCGACCAAGGCTATAGAACCCAGTCTGCTATTTAATCCATAACTGGAGGGAAGAGACGGATTAATACCTTTCCCAAGGGTATTTGCGCGTAAGTGAAGGCAATGAATTCAATGGAATTTGAACTCAGCTCCCCAATTTCTTGTTCCGAGCCGATATCCAATGCCCCACAATGCACATCCGGCAGCCTGTCGTGTGCATTAGATCTCGTCTGTCTAGGCATGGCGCACCATCACCAGCTTCCGTGGTTTGCCGCCGCTGCTGCTCCTGCACGTCGTCCGCCGTTTTTGCCGTTAGCCGTTGCCATCACCGCCGCCGCCGATGTGAGCTGACAATGCCTACGACTACGCCGACTACGCCGCAGCGAAGCAGAGTCGAAAACAAACAACCATCTAAATAAGCATCTATAACTGGAAAGAGACAATAAAGTTCATCCTTTGACAGAACTGAAGGGGAAATTTCCTGCAATAAGATATTTTCTATGTCAACTTGCAAAGACTTAAAAGAATTGAATGTCCAGATTTTCATTTTGTTAAAAAAAGGAAAAAAAGAAAAAGCACATCCTGGGTGTGAAAATTTGAACAGGAATAAAAGCAAATAAAAAAAGAACTAAACAATTGATGAATTGGAGGCAGAAAAATCAAACAAGTACAAAAATTTAAATATCTAGAAAGTATTTCAACAGGGAACAGAAAATTCAACACCAGAATCTGAAAGCACATTGGAATAGTGAAAGGTACCTTCCAAAAGCTTAGTAGAATATCAAAAAAATAGGAAAACTTTGTTAGAAATAAAGAAAAGAGTACTCAACAGTTATGTAATATCAGTCCTCCTACAGGTAAGTGAATGCTGGCGGATTTTATCACAGATGAAGATACTTGAAGCAGCAGAAATATAGTTCTACAGAAGGATGCTGAGAATATAATGAACTGAACATATTAGCAAAAACAAAGTTTTATGGAAAATGAAAGCAAAAAGATCACATACTTAGAATCAGAAAGTAACAACTGAAATTTCTCGGGTATATGAGGAAAAAAGGGCTTAAAAAGACACTAAAAGGACATATAGAAGACAAAAGGGGGCAAACTTTATTAAAACCTATAGAATAAGGGATTGTGGAAAGCCATGATCACCAACATCCTGAAGAGAGACCGTGTACAGAAGAAACTGTCTGGAGCCACAGCAAATACAAGGTATGCTGGAAAAAGCAAGTAGCGCCATTGCAATGTTACCTGCAATAGCAGTTTTAATCATCAACAGCAATTGTGTTCAGGGAAGAACATTATTTATAGACCCTTCACTTTATAAGATTGTAAAGTAGACTTTTTCAAGACTGGTGTTGGGAACTATCAAAACTGGGATGGGCTGAATACCTGGGGCAAGATGTTGGTATCTTTTCAGTAGCATAATACCAGATTATGTTTTTCTGGTCAGGAAGATGAGTTGATGAGGCCTAAAGTCAAAGCCTACATGGGCTAGTCCTATTCACAACCTCCGCTACCTGTGGGAACTGACTTTATTGCAAATGGTCATGAAACTATTGTCAGAGAGGTTTCATATTTTCTTAGCAAGTTTTAATAGTCAAGAAAATCTTTAATGACTAATAAACCGATTTCAAGTACAATAAATTTGCTTTTTTTTTTTTTTGCAAGTAGACTGTGTGTACTGGATGTTACTATAAAAAAAGAGAAAATATTTCATTTCATTTGAGTTTATATATCCAGTGAGAGAGAACTTTTTTTTTTTGAGGGTTGATCAATTTGTGATATTTCACCATTTTTGATTCTAATTTAGGGGTGTTGGTAGGAAGGATTACTTTTAATCAATTGTTTAAAAAAGAAAAAAAAAATTAATGAATAGACTTACAACACTTAGACTGTCTAAGTTTTCATAATACAGCTTATTTAGACCATAATCTAACTCATGTTCAGATAAACTGAGATAAAACAAATATGGCTAGGTACTGAAATTCAATGTTCTTGTTGGATGTAAGGGATTTTCAGGACCAGCTAATACTGACCCTAAAGTAGCAATTGACAAGGGCCGTGGTTGGGAATAAGTAGTAGAACATCTACATCCTTTATTACCAAGCAGTATTTCCACTACCATGTACCAAACACAAGATAGAGACCATACAGTGATGTTTGTTGAATGCATTCCCAAGATATTGATAAAGGCTTTATTTTACAAAGATACCGAGAAAGTCTTTGCAACTGAAAAACATGAATCTGAATAAGAAAGCAGTCCATCATTTACCTTGAAACAAGTATTCCTTCTTATGCAAATGCTGATATGCTCTCTGAAACCTGGCGATATTGTCAACAAAGGTATTATACCAAGTAATAGTTGAGATAAGATTCAAGACAATCTGATCAAGCAGCTCAGCTTGACAAGGAATAAGTATCACTTCATAAAGCCTTGGGTATCTGTATTGAAATGGCTCAATAAGGCATTACTTATCTGAATGGGTATCCAAGGTTTATCAGCAAAAAAAAAAACTCATTTTTATAATAATATGGAAAAGTTATTTCCTTTTTTTTACTGCATTTGTACAGCTATTGTGCAGGCATATTGAAGGCTACATTGTCTTCATGTTTCAGAAGGTTTTTTTTTATACTTTAGAAGTTTGTTCTGCTTATAGCTACATGATCCTTTTATTTGATAAAAAGAAACACTGTTTCTTCATTTACTGTATGTTTTTAAATGGCAAAATATGAACTACATTAAAAAAAAAAGGAATCCAGTTACTTTCTTACCACCATCTTGTCACCTTCTTTAAACATCAGCTTAAGATCAGGGAGTGAAGAAAAAGACTCTCCTTAGCAGATTTTGGTAAAAGGTGTGTAAAAGTTGTACAAGAGTATCATATAAGAGGGGCTAACTTGGAATGGCATCTTCAGGTAACTGGTTAGTAAAAGGAGTGTATGCTTCTGAGAATTATTTTTGTTAGCCAAGAGAAATAAGCCAAAAAAGTATCAAATTCAGAAATAAATGTAGATAAATGGATTTTTTATTTTTCTCTCAAAATAGTTCTGATATAGCAAGGAATAACATTACAATTTCTCAGGTTTCTTCATGCTTTTTCAATATGGTGTCTGAGCCAGCCACAGGAATTGATAAAAATGCTCATTACTATTTATCCAAGATTTCTCAATGGAATTTAATAGTATCTAGTGTTCTTGAAAACATCTCAAAGCTTTACCATAATCTCACTACTAGATATTTAATTTTAAAGATGGCATACAAGATGGCTCCAGTCAAATTCTTAAAATAAAAAATTGTTCATTACTCATTTGTCATATACAAGGTTTGATTGAATAGTTATCTGTGGCACCAAACATGATTGATAATGTAATAAAGGTCTATCACAGAAAGGCATAGTGTCCAAAATTGTCCTAGTCAAATATTTAAAAATACTAATTGTAAACCTAACTTTTCAATATCAGTATCTTAAATAACATACTCAAAGTCTACAGCATTATAATTTTTATAAACTTATCTTCATAATGAAATCTAAAATAGTTGTCAGCCACATTTTTGAATGTCCATTATACATTCCTCCAAGATAAGGTCTTTCTATGTTCTTTATAATATTTAAGCAACTATAATATCAAAAATTTACTGCAGTCTAACCATTAGAAAGTTAAAAGTTTTAGAATGGCATCTAAAGTGGCTACACAATCACTAAAAAGATCATTACTCATCATTCATCATAAACATTAGTTTTGATGATGTAGTGGTCCAATTAGTATTATCTATACTTAGATGCATGTAGGTAAGTGTATGATAAAATGAAATATTCATAAGTAATGTGTTTCATTCCAAGGAAGTCTCATATGTAAAATGAGGAAAAGGTTGAAAGGGGAGAGAAATACAAATGCCAGTTACATCTAAACACTAAAAAATACAGGGACACTTAGCTTGTAAATTTAAATTTTTGACATTTAATATATCTAGATTTTAAACATAGCCAATCTAATTCAGTTTTTTATTGATTCTATTGTTTTTACTTACACCATATGTATTAGCATTTAGTAAAAAGATCCCTTTTATGATCATATAATCTTATATTTTATTTAAATTCCTATATGCTTAACCTATATATTCCTTGTGACTTACTTTTTTTAGTCTATTTTGCAAATTCCTGATACATGTTTAATGTTATTGTTTTGACTAAATCTCATGAGTAGTTTTTATAACAAGTTTAGATAAATTCTTTTCAATGAGTTAGTAGGTAGTATGTACCTTGTGTTATAGTTATTTGTGCTATTTTTTTGTTTGTGGTTCTTGTAAGCTTTCCACATTGCATTATATATAAAATATATAGATAGGATATTAGTGGAATTTCAAGGTCCCCCCCACCTAAAGATATTGAGGGTTTTGCATACTAAATGCTTTAAAACAGAAACTTTATTATTCTAGAATTTATTTCTGTTTTGGTATGAGTAAATTTTGCAATCTATTTTGTTAGTAGACTTTTAGTAGACATTTAGTTCTAGATTGTTATTGATGCAATTTAATATGGTATCAAGAAATGGTAGTGTACTATTTATTTTTGCTTCACAAGTATAAAATAAATGGAGAAATAACTTTGTTAATTTTAATACCTCCAAAACAAAACTGTTTTCTCTCCTTGATTCAATTGATTCAACTTAATATTATCATTTCATGTCAGCAGAAAAGATTAGCTTGAAAAAGCACAAGAAACATTATACAGCTGGAGGTTAGCATCAGCCATGCTGATGCAAGACATATAAAGGTTCTCAATGACAATTAAAAAAAAAAGCAGTTTTGTTTTGGAGGTATTAAAATTAACAAAGTTATTTCTCCATTTAACAAACTATAGGTAACTTGAGATCAGCTGCCAAATTGACTGTATCAAACCAATCAGCCTTACCATTAAGATAAAAGTAAATAGATTTGTCATCGCCATAGATACAAAATTGAAAATTGATGACATCAGTAAAGTCTTTGAAGAAAATTAAGAACGACATAGGTCCAAAGATATAGCCACAGGAAACACCTGCATTTATGCAAAATGATCTAGAAAAGTAGACATCCAAGATAACTTTTATTTCATGATTTGATAAGATTGTTAGTCAGTTAAGTGCCATACATGATACACACTTCTACAAAAAATATTGGTTTACTGTATCAAGCTAGACAATTTTTCTTATAATAATCTATCTTACACATTTATAAATCTACCATTCATACATGCTTTGAATATTGTCATGATATATGGTCTGGTATGTCTGTAATGTATTTAGTGATTCTTGATAAAATACAAAGACTAATACGCAATGTTATTAGCCTTTATCTGGCATATTTGCTTACGTCATTTTCCCATCTCTTTAATGTATGTTTTCTGTACCTCTTCTATGAATACTTTTATGATAATTGTTCTGATGAGATATCATCTATGATACTTAGGTTTTAAATTACTATATTGTTAGAAAGATGAAATGGCTAGATGTAACTGCAATTTCTATGCTAAGTTTCTTTTGCAAATTTTTGCTTCAGTCAACATTGATGTTCAAAATTTTAAATGCAATGTCAACTGTTATCTTCTGTCCAAATTCCTGTTCTTTTGTTTTCTCTCCTTAATGTTTTTTTTTCTTACACTCACTAACCTCTTGCATTTTAGTGGCTTTGTTGACTTGCATGGGGTGAAATGATTAAAAGAAATTATATACTGAAAATACCTTTAAATTTCATCAATACCTTAATTATTTCATATATAATGCACATTAGAAAGCTCACAAAAGACTCAAAAAAGAAGATACAAATAACTTTGATAAAAATAGGCACATGATACTACTTCTGTCACAACTTCTTAAAAAATAAGAAATTTAATCAGCATAAAAAACATTAAATCTGGACCAGGAATTTACAAAATAGACTGTAAGAAATATTCTAAGAAATACATAATGTATCCCAAAATTGAAATAAAAAATTATATGTTTCTTCTACAAAACAATACTCTCAATGCATTAGTTGTTTATTGTAATAAGTCTGATAATTTTGACAAAGAAATCAATTATGACTAAAAGATTTTACTAAAATTTCTTAAGGGAGAAATATGTTAAAATTGCATCAATTTCAGTATCCTCTATGGTAAATTTACACTCAGAATCATACAATATAAAAATTATTAATGTGGCATAAGCAAAAAACCACAAAATAAAAAGCTGAATTAGATTGGATAAGTTCAAAATCTATAGAACATCAAGCTTTAAATTTAAAATGTCAAGTGTGTCTGTATTTTATTTTTATATATTTTATATTTCATTGAATGTAACAGACAAAGGATAATTTTTTTAATTTTTTTTTTAATCAGTTTTTCTAATGAGTTTTTAGTTTTCCTTCCACGGGGCCATAGAAATTGTCCACACACACACACACATGATAAATTATAATAAAGTGTTTAGAATAGTGATTTCAAATAACTTGATTAAAAATATTCATGGTTAGATTTTTTCTCCTGTAATGAGAATTTTTTTTATATAATTGCCTGACCGCAATTATATAAAAAAAAATTCAAGTATAAATTTTTTTTTCAGTAATTATTAATAGTTATTTGAAGGAATTTTTTTTTTTGCTTTAGTGTGTGTGTACACAAACTGACTCTTGTTTTCTTTAAACTGTATAATAAATGCCTTGCAGCCTCTTACTTTCCTACTTGTTGGAAATACTTATCTGTTGTTCCAGTTTTAAGAACTTAGGTGAATCATCAAACCCTTCCATTTGTCAGTCTATTTATTAGCCTTCTACCTATTTTTGAAAAATTTTTAAAGGATCTAATCAATGCTAAATTGGTTAAATATCTCACATCACAGAGCCTTCTTTCAGACAAAAGATATGGCTTTCACTTGTCTAGTTTCAACAGCTGATGTACTGATGATAATTGCAGAAAGTGTCTATCAAGCTCTAGATAACAAGTTTGGGCTGTTGCTTTGGACATCTTAACAGGTTTTGACAAGGCTTGGCATACAAGACTTTTTCACTAGTTCAAAAATTATGGTGTTTCGGACCAAATTTTTGAACTCATCCAGTCTTTCAAATCAAATCATGAAATAAAACGGCCACACTTCTAAATCCTTTTGTACTAATGTAAATTCCCCACCCCTCCCAAGGATTCTATCATTGGTCCTACTTTGTTTTTGAATTTCACTAACAACTTTCCAAATGGCATCAATTCTCAATTTGGTATCTGCACTGATGACCATTTACTTGTCTTGATAAGGTCAAATTGGTGGCTGATATCAAAAACAATAGTCAGTTGTTAACTGGGACAAAAGATGGCTTATTAATTTTGAACATCTCCAAAACTAAACCACTCTCCATTAATCTACTGAGAGATCCTATTCTACCTTCCATCAGCCTGACTAAAAATAACTTCCAGGTAAGTGACTTCTGGCACCTTCTTGAGCTAACATTCTCAGTTGACATAAAGTGAAAAGATTACATTAAATCCATTGCTAGGTCAGCTGCTAAGAAAGTTGGTTCACGGTTTCATGCTAAACAATTTTTCTGTGATCTATCTTAGATAAGTTTACCATTCACCTAGGCTTAAAATATTGCTGCCACATATGGTCCTGGGTCTCTGCTATATATCTAGAGATGCCTGACAAAATCTAAAGAATCAGCAATATTATTGATCCTTTTCTGGTGTCTCTGCTTCAATCCCTTTCCCACCACTGTAAAGTCACTTTCTACTTTTATAGTAATTGCTGACATTAGCTCTTCAATACAGTACATAGATTTAATGAATTTAAGTACTGTACTAGACTGGTAACGAGGTTTCCTCAATTTACAGTGAGTTGGCTCAATGTAATCTTAAATTGTATGCTAACAGTTTATTTTCTCACAATTCTCACTAGTGGAACTCTCTTCTGGCTCTATATTTTCCAGCTAGTTTTGAGCTACAAATATTTAAATTTAACGTCAATTGCTATCTACTGTCCCTTTGATTACTTCTTGTTCTCAATCCTTAATGATGTTTCTTTTCTAATTCTTTCACACCCAGTAACCCCTTGTGTCTTACTGGCTTTACTGCCTTGCTTCGGGGGGGGGGGGGGGTGAACTTGATTAAAAAAAAACATCTACAGTAGTCATTCAAACTTGTTATATTTTAATAGCTGCAAGATTTTCATAGAAATTAAGTATTTTTGCATTTAATGTTTATGAGGTTAATGAAAATTTTTTAAATGATTTTTGTTTACAATTTTTATTAATTCTAATAAAAGAAAAAAAAACATTTCAATATTTCCTAAGAAAACTGATAGAAGAAAATGAGGACTTACAAAGTCTTCAGATTTTTTCTGAAAGGTTTTTTTTACCTAGTTTTTTTCCTTTACACTTTTAAACTTATAAAAAGGAGCAACATCTATATTTTTCATATAAGTACATGTGGATTTTGTCACATGGCCTTGAAAAGACTTGGACAAATGTTTAATTCAATCAATCTCTTGGAGATAGCTCATCAAAGGTGTAATGTGTAGTAGTAGTAGGTGGTAGTGGTGGTGGTGGTAGTGTGCATTTATTAACTATTGGGGTATTGTGAGTAAATGTACTTTATGATAATCCCAATGTGAGCTTTCTTACTGTACAGAGGTGTTCATATAACATTCCCCAGTTGAGGAGCTAAGGGAGTAATTTTCAGGAGAGAGCACCCCTCCCCCTGCCTCTTATAGTGACAGGCCTGCTATTGGCAGCATGTAAATGTTTAACGACCAGGTGATAAATGTGGTAAAAATGAAATTAGATCATAGGAGAAAGCTAAAAATCTGAATTGACCTCAGTCACCCAGAATTGGCACCTTTCTGTCTGGTCCTGTAAAACAGTATTTTTGATAAAAGCACCTGGAACGTAATTATTTCATAATAAATGTTACAAATATTTTCTTAATAATAATAATGTATCAGAACTTTATTCTGTTTCAAAATGGCAATCCATTGTGTTATCAATTTAAAGTTCCATCCACTGTTGATTGTTCAAAACCTACAGCTGAAAGTTTTGCTACCCTTGTCTTATCTAACCTTGCATGCAATGATAGATTAGCAGAACTAAACTAGAACATTAAATTGTCAGTCAGTGTATATCAGTTGTCAGAAGAAAAAATTATATATATATGGTAAAAATATAGTTTTAAGACATGCTATAATTATTTAGTATTCAATATCAGAGAAATATGTGGAAGGTATTTCTACCATACACTATATAAGATAAATAACAAATTAAGAAACATTTTCAAGATATAGAAAAAAAAACAGACAAAAAGACAGATTTTGATATTTTCAATTTTATGAGATTTGATTTCTGATTTTATTAGACAGTAGGTATGCATACAATTATAGTGTATATGATAAATGACTGACTAATGAAAATCAAACCACACAAAATTGAAAATACCAGATTTTATGTCTTTTTGTCTGTTTTTTTTTCTCAATCTCTGATGAAGCTTTAATAAAAGTGAAACATGTTAGATTGATAAACGTTCCCTATTCATTTATTATTTTATCCAGTCAAATTCTGATCCAAACCTTGCAAAGAAAAGAAAAGTCATTTTTAGCATCTATTTCAGCATTTAAGGTATTACTGCTACATGCATTTTGTAGAGAGAAAAAAACTGAGGATATGAAATTACCAATAACTCTAGTCAATAACTTTAGCTCAGATTATTTAATTTTGGGAAAAGTTCTTAAATGGACAAAAAAAAAGAATGGATAATTTGGCTGTATCTTAGGTGCAAACTAGTACAGATTTTAATACTAAGGCAAACATTTTTTCACTCTTGAAAGATTAATGCAAGAATAAAAGCGAAAATACACATGGGGGACCAGAGAGCAATACTAATTCTAATGCTTCCTAAAAAATAATACTTTATGGCTGAACTTCTTGAATATATACTTTTATTAAAAGGCAGGGGAGGGGCTACACTACAAAACATTTTTGGTTAAAACTTTCAGAATACGATGGAGACCAAATAACTATGAGAAAATATCAACAGAAAATTACAATTTTAAGAATTCATTTCTTAACATTTTGTATTTATAATCATATCACTCTAACCAAGGCATTTTACTGCCACTGTTTAGCAGGGGGTTATATAGGAGGAAAGTTATGAGAAAGAGTGACAGGTTACAGGGGATGTCAGGAAGTGGTTAAGAGAAGGATGAGAATACTGATGAGAGTGGAGGGGGCAAGGAAAGGAGCATGAGAGAGAGGATGCAGGTTAGTGAGATAGGAGATGACTATTGACTTTACATTTAAATTTTTGGAGATTGTAGCTGTTGGGGAAGCAAGTAAATGAAAGTATAACAGTTGATACATTCAGAAGTTAAAATGAAAAACACATGTCATTTCATACAGCTTTAAGCCTATTAAGTATGATTGTAATAAATACCTTTTTCCAAGTATATTCAATGAGGAAGATGATCTTTTACCAGACACTAAAAATACTTTATAATCTAATAAAGCCCAAGTGTGAATTGCAATCTATTCTACGATGAAGGTGCAATACTATAGCATATACACTCTTATTTTGTCAGTTATAATCATTTGTATTACTTTTACTATTAGTAATAACTACTTATATTCATTGTAAATATGTTTTACAAAAACTGATTGTTAATATAAGAAGCTTGAACTTTGCACAAAATCACAAAGAAATACAGAGGTACAATTATTCTTTGTTGGCTGGTGAATCACAATCCCATGATTTAAACAGACATACTTAATTTGTTTTGACAATACTGACTTTAATATACACTCACACAATGGACAAAACATTTCATAACATGGACAGAATTGCATAGATCACTCTAACTGGTAGTTTGGGCTCCAGTGTCAGTGTTATATATTCCTAACATCACTTTAGCCGATAGTAGTAGAAGCTTTGTCAAGGTACTAATCAAAACCAATAATGTGTTAACAGTTCCAGGTTTCAAATGTATCATTATCAAAGATGTTACAATTCTCCAAGACAGGGAACTAGAATTTAAATTCAACAATGCACTGAATACTCTCTGGTTAGTGAGCCATCATATACCAGAACTTCACACTGTCTATCTTGATGTTGTTTTTTTCAGGAATCTTTGAAATTAGCATAGGTAATAAAAATGCTGAACTTACATCCTCCTGACTTCAAGTTTGGAAAAACCAAAGAGGTAATCTAGGTTGATTATATACCAGTTCCTATGAGTGATAATCAGAAATATATGAGCTATGAATATATATTAGATAATAAGCTGGGGGAAGGGGGGGCGTCATTTGCATCAAATATATCACTCATTAAAGAAAATCTAGATTGTTCTGCATTACTGAGTTGCATTATTACTATAATGTACATTTACACAAAAACAGGTAAGTAAAGTCTTATTCTTTTCAATTATTCACCTACAGGTTATTCTGATACTAAAAGGATGTAGAATGGAAAAAAAAACTAATTACTCAGCACTGAAGTTACAGTGTGGTCATGTGACTTATACTAATAGTAAAACTCCAAAATATGTCTGACCTTGTTTGTTTTATACCAATATATTTAGATATACTAAAACTACATCTGAAGACAAATGAAGAACACCCATTATATATAAAAAAAAGATTAAGGCTAAATTAATGGAGATATTTACAGAAGGAGTATTTGTGGGTTATAACATGTCTATTGAACAGGTGAAGAGGCTCATCCCTTTTTCCCTGTTTAGGATGTGGTTTCCGGCTTTCTCTTTTCCAATCTTTTCACTCTTACGTAGCCCCCTGTGTATCAGTGGCGTTACTGCCTTGCTCGGGATTATATGATTAAAAAAATGTTTAAAAATAACAAGCTGGTAAGGATAACATGAGCAGGTGAACATGGACAGGTTAAGAAAGTTAGATGATGGCAGGTATTTATAGAAACAAGACTAGGGAAATTGGTATTTGTAACCAGTTTTCTCTGAATCACTTCAGTATCGAAACCATTGATATGAACAATGTGATAACCAGAGCTAGGGTTCTGACTGTTCATAAGGCTTAAAGACCTTGAGATGCAACCTGATGTTGGGTTGAGTGATAGAAGATTAACATGCTATTAGCAGCAGGGTGTCAAGAGGAGGTAGGCAAACATTTAACAGACTTTGGGATATCAAGAGCCACATATAAGTTAGATAGCAAGCTAAAATTAAAGATGGAATTTATTAGGTGTGATATAGCAAAAAATCATATAGCAGAATAGGGAAATGGGTAAAATAAAATTACTATGCTAATAGCTAATTAGTAAAATCATCTCAATTTATGATGTTAACAGTTAAAATGACAGTTGGTGGGAGGAGGAGAGAAAAAGTTCTTGTCAACACTAACTGTACTATGGCATTAGTTATGTGAAAATGAATTGATAGGTGATGTGGGGAAAGTAGGATAAGGGCAGTATATGAAAAAGAGAGATCTATAAGAAGACTAATGAAATGGTGTTAAAAGTGCATCAGATACAGTTAAATAACCAAGTGATTATAATAGCTTAAATTTTAAAAGGTATTAACATAGTTATTGAAACAAATGTAATATACTGTGAGGTTGGGTTTACAATTGATAAAAGAATAAAGTTTGAGTGATCTATTATGTTGTAAGTATACAACTAAAGAATGAAGAACCCCACCCCACAAAAAAAAAAAATTGAAACAAAAGAGGAAATTTAATAAAGGAAAGAGACTTTTGTGAAGAATTTGATGGTGAAAAGAGGTGAATAGTTTGAATTTAGGAAGGAGAAAACATTGTACTGATAAATGAGGCAAGTTGCTACAAAACTGTTAAAGTAGGGGGGGGCAAGAGCTGAGGAAGAGGTGGAGAGATGGATAGGGGAAGGCATTCTTGAAACATTGGAAGAGTCAAAGTGTTGCTTTTGATGGCAGTTATTCAGCCAACAAAGAATAAGGTTAAACAAGTGTTAAACTTTAAAAAACTGAACTGTCATGTGATATGTCACACAATCACAGACACAACAAATATGCAAGAAGACTATACAAACAGGGAGACAAATTGTGGAAACAGTCACAATAGTTGACTTGAAATCAGTCTTTACAGCTCTATGCAGCTAACATATTGTCACGGCACTAACTGAATTATAAAATATTGGGGAATTACTAAATGGTTAACTATACAAATAGAATGTACTGTCTAACAAGAGTGGGATTCTAACTTAACTTTGCACTAAAGATAATGGCAAGAATTCTAAAAATTATTTTAGGGAGGATGAATCAAACCTGTGATGGGGGAGGGGGCTTTGCAGACTAAAAAGACCAAAGAAATGCTTATCAAACATTGGTTAGAGGCTATAGAAGAACTTTAGAATTGAGTGATTTACAATTGAAACTTGTCCTCATTTTTGTTGTTATGACCATATTTTAGTTGTTGTGGCCTGTGTTTTTTGTTGTTTTTTTTTCAAGTTGATGTTTATCCAGATAACTTACAAGTATTTTCAAACTGAGCCCTTTATTTAATCTTCGGGAGTAGATTGCCTCAGTCTAGGGAAGTCTCATCTAATTCTTATTTTAGTACTGCTCAGTTACTATGGAAACAGAGTTCAAGTATACACTGCTCAGCCCAGAGATTGAACTTGCAATTGTTATAACACAAACTTCACAAACTAATTCACTAAGTTAATATCCAGTGTAGATTACCCAGCTCAACATACACCTAATGAAGGGCAGAGGGCACAATGGCTGAAATGTTATGATAACAACAACAAAGATGTGGACAATAAGTCTGCATGTAAATAATGATAACTTATTTCAGAAATTCGGACAATAACAGAGAGTTTTACCTTCTAAAAAAAACTGACATTCTTCAGTCATTCAGTTAAGTGCCATACACACTTGGGTGATCATGTCTCAAAAGAGACATAACTAACTGGGCAGAAGATTATCTCACAGTAGGTTGCCATTACTTTCTGCAGTAGACTGGTTACCAGCCAAGGCTATAGAATCCAATCTTTCCTGTTATTTAACCCATAACTGGAAAGAAGAGACAGATTAATACCTTTTCCAAGGGTATTTGCATGTAAGTGAATGCAAAAAATTCAACTGGAATTCAAACTTGGCTCCTCGATTTCTCGTTCCAGGCTAATATCCACTGCACTGCAACACACATTCTTACTAGAGTAAAAAGAGAACCTGGCTAAAATTCTGTAAAAGAAGGTTGTTAACATATGCTATCTTGAGAATAGGGAGATGAAGGAACAATATGGTCTGATTTTTATAGGGGCAGATTTCCGATTAGGATGGTGAACACACATTGCTAAAAAAGTCATCAATCAGTTAATAAAGAATACAAACAATTCCAAGTTATTAACCCCTGTGCTGAGCACCATATGTTGTGAGAGAAATTCATGTCACCATTAAATGGTAATGAATAGAATGAGAATGATATACGCCAGTGATCAAAATAAAGGGTTCGGTTCAAAATTCCTAGCACCTGATGAAGGACAGAGTGTACAATGGCTGAAATGTCATAAACATGGCAATAAAGGTAGGGACAACAGTCTGAACAATGTAAATAATATAAATATTACCTCATCTCAGAAGTATAAACAAATACTGGAGGATATTTACTAGATGCAATGGTGTGTCTCAAGCCAGCTATCTTATCAGGATGTGTATAATATTTATGATATACATTGCAGTGCAATAGATATTAGGTTGGAATGAGAAATTGGAGAGGCAAGAGCAAATTCCAGTTAATTTGTTACATTCACTTACGCACAAATACCTCTGGAAAAGGTCTTAATCTGTCACTTTTTTTCTTCAGCTATGGTCTAAATAGCAGAACAAATTGGGTTCTAGAGCTTTTGTTTACAACCAGTCTACTGCAAAAAAATATAGCAACATACTACGGGAAAATCTTCTGCCTAGTCAGTTATGGATCAAAAGAGACATGATCGCCCAAGCTTGTACCACATATGACACTTAACTGATAATAGTTATATAATATATATTATTGAACATTAACATTGAGGTGTTACAGTTGCGTTTGTCTTTTATGGTTATGATGCATCTCTGAACAGCAAATCAGAAGAATAATGAAAAAAGCTAATATTGTAGTTAGATTCATATAGCAAACAATTACAATTTCAAGAGCATTCCTTGAGAATAAGTGCAATAAATAATGCTCTCCTCCACCCACAATTTTTAGGCTCAATATTATCAAGCAAGCAGAGTCATGTGTCAATGTGTTAATTGTTTCAACAGTACTTAAAACTTTAATATTTAGCCTTTTTAATTTTTCTCAAAACCTGTACTATTTGCATTAAAAACAAATAAATTTTGGATAAATTAGTGACAGGACACACAAGATGCAGTTTAAAGATTGAATGGATCAAAATAAATATTTATTCAACAACTATAAATAAAAGGTTTTTAAAAAATGATTTTAAGATGGTTTAAAATGTTTTCAGGATAAAGTTTTTTAGAATGGTTCTGGGACATTGGTAAAAAAATGTCTACAGTCCTGAAATATATTGTGTAGATTTTTTCCTTATACTAAATAAAGAGGAATTGACTGCTATAATACTATTGAATCATAAGTAAAACTTTTCATCAAGATGTAGTTCAAATTGAAAATTTGTTTTTGTCAAAAGTAACTATGTTGCATTTTAATCATAAAAATAGAAGCAACACGAAAAAAAAAAACCCTTGAAAATTTTGATTTATATCTCCATTTATCAGGGAAGTATTCTGGGGAAAAGAAAAGAAAAAAAAGAAAAGAAAACAGCTTATCTGTATTTTTGAAAGCATTAAAACTCATGAAAATATGCCTTAAACTCCATCTTTGAAATTAAATCTTACCCATTCAGACAGTGACAGATGTTAAGCTTATAAGCATCTACAATACTACAAAAACGTAGTTTAGGATTAATATTGAACAATTAATGATGACAATCTTGAAAATAACTTCTAAGTAGTCAAATTGTAGCAAGTTATTGATATGTTATCAAAGTTAATAGTACTACAAACTGAGATGCGCACTGAAATGAGGTCTGGCCATGCACCACACTCCACCAGTTATTTTTGACCCCCACCTTGTCACAGGATTGTGATGGGGATGTTGAGAAAATTTGTCTGGAATTGTGAAACTCTTTACTCACCTAAAATCCACCCCCACCCCACATGAACAAAAATCACCATAATCTGGGATGGACGACAATATACATACTTATATATAAGTAAGAGTAAATAAGTTTAATAATTTTGATTTTTTTAAATCTGTAAGCAACTTAATCGCCTGCATTTTAACTTACCCTAAATCCAAAGATCTGAAGCTACATATTGTTACCCTATCTAAAGAAACAATCATAAGTTATTCCTTCCTAAGCTGAATTCAGCTTGTATTCATAACTAGCTAAAAGGGCTTTGGAGTTGTATCTTTATTTCTTTCAAGGAAAAAAAAAAAGAAACATTCAAAGAACTAGTAATAGAATGCATTTGATCATGACAAACAGATTCCATTTTTAGACTTAAAACTGACACATTTGCAATAATTTGGCATAAAGGTTTTCACAAGAAGCAGTAAGAATCTCTTAAAATAGTCAAAGCTTCATAGCAGTTAAACTTATCTATATTATTCAAATAGTGCAAGAGAATCACAGAGTTAGTACATTTCTGAAAACACCAAAATTGCTTTTAATCCAACTAAACAAATCTGGCCAATTTTCTTTATTGAAGAATTACCAGTCTTAAAATTAGAGCTTCAATTAAATACCCAATTTAAATTTTCATAATCTGATAAAATTCACTTGGAGAGTTACAAAACTAAAAAATTGTAGTTTCAATTTGGTTTTGGTACCAAGTGATGGTCATTTTCATTGATTTACTAGCAGTATAGCCCGGCATTGCTCGGGTGTAATGAAAGCTTTAAAACTAATTCATGGTCCTGGAGCTCAGACTCTTTGGACAGTGGCATGAAAGACTAAAAAGCAATAGTTGTTTCCAGTTAAAGTGAAACCGTAGACTGAAAGAAAAATGAATGGATGTAAGTCAAATTTTGATTTCCTGGTATCGATATTAAATAAGTTTTTTTTCGTCGTGAACTGGATTTTGAAAGCTAAATAAGTCCTCTGAGTAAATGGTATCATGGCTGAGATTAAGAACTACAATTATACCTACTTAGAGCCAAACCTGAAGCAAAAACTAAAATAAAAGGGCTGAAAAAAGTACAGACATATAGGCAGATAAACAGACACACACACAAACATCTTGCCTTTTTTATATATATATATATATATATATATATATATTTTATCGATTTTCTGCACTATTGTAAGAACTGCAACCTTGAAACTTCTGAATATCATTTATTATATCTTTGTCTATGAGTGGATCAAATTTGATTAAAATCAGATCACTCCTTCTATAACCCGATTTTTTCGATTAACAATATTTATCGGGGGTACCTTGACACTACACCTTAGCTAAGAACACTCACAGACACTTATAGTACAACTGTGTAAATTTTCAAGAAAATCGGTTCAGCTGTTTCGGAGTCTATAGGTAATGGACACACACACACACACACACACACACACACACAGAGACAAAGTCCCATTTATAAATAAGTTTAGATCATGAGCTCAAAAATAGTTTTTGTAAAGTTACTGAAAATCTGTTTTAGAAAAATCACTTGGCTAGAAATATTAAATTCATTTTTGAAAACTGTCCTGGGCAACTAATCAGTGGAAAAAACTTTTCTTTTTTTTTTTTTTTAATCGTATCACCCCGAGCAAGGCAGTAACGCCACTGATGTGCAGGGGGCTACGTAATAGTGAAAAGATCAGAAAAGAGAAAGCCGGAAACCATATCCTAAACAGGGAACAAGGGATGAGCCTCTTAACCTGTTCAATAGACGTGGGTGGAGTGTGAACCGGGCGATAGACAGATCTATCTACTCCAATTGAAAAAAAAAAAAACCAAAGTAAGAAGATTGGAAAAGAGAAAGCCGGAAACCACATCCTAAACAGGGAACAAGAGATGAGCCTCTTAACCTGTTCAATAGACATGGGTGGAGTGTGAACCGGGACTATTCAAGTTTCATTAAGATGAATCAGAATATTAATGCAAGGATCAGTTTATATGTCAAAGCGCATACAGTTATGAATAGAGTAATAATATATTACATGACATACAGATAAAAGATTCTAGAAGTAAAGAAAATAAAAATAATGTGAAACAATTGCCAATTACTATGTGAATTGAAAGTAAGCAGTAAAACTTATTTTTAAATGTTAGCTGAATGCTGATTTGCAATAAAATTGAATTACGAAACAAATAGATGAGATTTTAGATATGATAGAAGATAGTAACAAGTTCAGATTTGACATCTTCAGATACACAAGTCAGTGGGTGAGAATAAATTGACTTCTGTTTGTAAGATGACGTAAAATATAAATTGCTTTCTTACAAGTCAATTTATATGTAAAGAACAATTCTTCTTCACTCTCAAACCAATCAATTTAGAAAAAATAGCTTCATTTGAAAACTTAAATAAAACCTGATTTGGGATTCCAAACTGGTTCTATTTTATTATTTTTAGGCATGAACAGGTTTGAAGAAATGCATACAAAACTGATTTAAATTATCTGGATTTTAAAATTAACAATACAGAAAAGAAAAAACCCTTTGAAACATCTATGTAAATCCGTAAAGCATGTAAAATATCAATTTTTTTAATCCTATTTCATAAATGAAAAAAAATATGTGGTTTAAAAAAAAACATTTCAATATTATGCATGAAGAAGTTAGACTTAATACTATAACAAAGTATATACTGACATGTCAAAATTAATGGGTGTTTATAGCTTCATGTTGATGCCAGGCTAGCCTGATAAGTGCAACTTGGTGACAATTCTGCAAGTGGTTAGAAAACCTCTAATTGGAGTAGATAGATCTATCTATCGCCCGGTTCACACTCCACCCATGTCTATTGAACAGGTTAAGAGGCTCATCCCTTGTTCCCTGTTTAGGATATGGTTTCCGGCTTTCTCTTTTCTGATCTTTTCACTATTACGTAGCCCCCTGCACATCAGTAGCGTTACCGCCTTGCTCAGGGTGATACGATTAAAAAAAAAAAAAAGATACTGAACTATTGATAAATGCATAATTGGGCCTAAGTAAAGCAAATGTGTTTGCCACAGCATCAAAAGTTCTCAGAATACTATTCAAACCAATTATGTCCACTGACAGAAAATTATCCTGCTTGTATAATACATTGTTGGAGTACATGAAGTTCATAAATGGATGCAAATGATCACAAAACAGTGTAGCATAGTGAGTACCAATTAATGATATATTTTGGTGGATTTAGATGGACCAGCAGGTCATGCCAAGTAAATATACACCTCACCATCACCATTATGGAACCACCAGCCTAAAACATACTAAAGCATACCATCAGCTCAAAACAACTAGAGTTATGATTCATCATATCATATTACACATTCCTCCAATTAATCTGGAATTAAGATGTTAACAGGAACACCCTAGTGGCTCCTCTGCTCTCATATTCTATAGATGCTAAATAATGCCAAACTGGCCAGCTGGATATTTCTTCATTTTGTTTTTTCTAAACTCACCCCAAGTAAAGTAATGAAGCCACTGATGCAAGGGGTTGCTGAGTGTGAGAGAAAAAGAAAATCATATAAAGGTGGGAGAACAATAAAGGAACAAGAATTAAAAGTTCAAAGGATAATACAATTGACATTGAATTTAAATTTTTGAAGATCAATATTGTGCAATATTTAACGCATAGATGAATGGTAGACTTATAAATATGTAAATACTAGCAGTATAGCCCGGTGTTGCTCAGGTGTAATGAAAGCTTTAAAACTAATCCATAGTCCTGGAGCTCAGACTCTTTGGACGTTGGCACAAAAGACTAAAAAAGCAATAGTTGTCTCCAGTTAAAGCGAAACCGTAGACTGAAAGAAAAATGAATGGATGTAAATCAAATTTTGGTTTCCTGGTATCAATATCAAATTTTCTGCACTATTGTAAGAACTGCAACCTTGAAACTTCTGAATATCATTTCTTATGTCTTTGTCTATGAGTGTATCAAATTTGATTAAAATCGGACCACTCCTTCTATAACCCGATTTTTTCAATTTTCGATTTTTGATATTTATCGGGGGTACCTTGACACAAAAGCTAGCTAAGAACACTCGCAGACGCTTATAGTACAACTGTGTAAATTTTCAAGAAAATCGGTTAAGCTGTTTTGGAGCCTATAGGTAACGGATACACACAGACAAAATTGCATTTATAAATAAGTTTAGATAAATTGATAAGTATGTATCTAGTACCTTTTGCATTGAATATAAATATGATTTGAGTCAATGTGGCTTGTCTAATACTGTAAACAATTCTTACCAGATGACCTCTGGTCATGACCATTAAGGAACCATGATCAGCCATGGAAAATCATGTATCAAGCACTCACCAATGAATACTGATAATTCATGTCATCTTACCATGAGTGACCTAGTTTTCCCATCAACTTACCAGATATCACAATTGATTTAGGTTTATGCATTTTTATGGTGCCTGTTGTCCAACTGCATTTTGGCACATCACTATATAGTTTACACAGTTTCTTGAAACTTTAAAGCAAAGTTTCTTTAATTCATTTCAAAATAGAATGGAACAAAACAAGTTTTTATGACAGATGACTTGTCAGATGAAAACATGTTAAGTCCAAAAGAAAAAAACATTATTATCCAAATTTATGGCCAAATTCCTTAGATTAGGAATTATTATATTTATATATAATAAATATTGTGTCTTTACATTCAAACTTGGAATTTTTTTTTTTAATGGTATAGTTCATCCTGTACATGGCCTGGGGGACACTTGAGGTATAAGAGTACATTAAGATGCAATATATGCAGATGAGGGGGAAAGATAACAGTGATATTAAGCTTGTAGTGATCAAGGAAACAACCATTTGGAAGTCTGTCCCAGAAAGAAGTGGCTCACAGGAAGAAACTATTCAAGAGATATTTATTTCTCATGGATGAAATACACAGAGGGATTGTGGAAGGGGTTTGTTACTATGTAAGTGATATCATATAAAGGTTTGCCATGAAGGTTTGAACTTGTGGAACCAGGGAAGGTTGTTTGAACATTTTTCATGGAAGTAGAGAGAGCAGCGAGAGTCTTGCTACATCCCATCTGTGAGAAATTATTTGTCACCCACAAGAGACTTACATTTCAGCCATTGTATCCACTAGCTTTCTTCCAGTATTGACATCCAATAACCTTAAAAGTATTTTGAAATTAACCCTTTATTCAATCCATAGATATTGATTGGTTTCGTTCTTCCTTCTATACTTAGGTAATTTCTCATCAGATAATACTCTCTACTCTATTTTGCCTTTTATGTCATTTTTATTTCTTCCACTAGAGTATATGATTTTCTATATATTGATGATCAGCTGAAAACTTCAAAGGCTGACTATGAGAAATGATTTCAATGAGTTGTGAAATCTTGCATGCATTAATTTCAACCTTCTTAGTAATAACTGCATGGTTTTATCCCAGGCACGAGGATGGGATGAACAGTGCATAGTCTGACTATGAAGGTGTGGTGATAGGGCACTAAAATCTTGCATGCATTAATTTCAACCCTTCTTAGTAATAATTGCATGGTTTTATCCCAGGCACGAGGATGGGATGAACAGTGCATAGTCTGACTATGAAGGTGTGGTGATAGGGCACTAAAATCTTGCATGCATTAATTTCAACCCTTCTTAGTAATAACTGCATGGTTTAATCCCAGGCACGAGGATGGGATGAACAGTGCATAGTCTGACTATGAAGGTGTGGTGATAGGGCACTAAAATCTTGCATGCATTAATTTCAACCCTTCTTATTAATAACTGCATGGTTTTATCCCAGGCACGAGGATGGGATGAACAGTGCATAGTCTGACTATGAAGGTGTGGTGATAGGGCACTAAAATCTTGCATGCATTAATTTCAACCCTTCTTAGTAATAACTGCATGGTTTTATCCCAGGCACGAGGATGGGATGAACAGTGCATAGTCTGACTATGAAGGTGTGGTGATAGGGCACTAAAATCTTGCATGCATTAATTTCAACCCTTCTTAGTAATAACTGCATGGTTTTATCCCAGGCACGAGGATGGGATGAACAGTGCATAGTCTGACTATGAAGGTGTGGTGATAGGGCACTAAAATCTTGCATGCATTAATTTCAACCCTTCTTAGTAATAACTGCATGGTTTTATCCCAGGCACGAGGATGGGATGAACAGTGCATAGTCTGACTATGAAGGTGTGGTGATAGGGCACTAAAATCTTGCATGCATTAATTTCAACCCTTCTTAGTAATAACTGCATGGTTTTATCCCAGGCACGAGGATGGGATGAACAGTGCATAGTCTGACTATGAAGGTGTGGTGATAGGGCACTAAAATCTTGCATGCATTAATTTCAACCCTTCTTAGTAATAACTGCATGGTTTTATCCCAGGCACAAGGATGGGATGAACAGTGCATAGTCTGACTATGAAGGTGTGGTGATAGGGCACTAAAATCTTGCATGCATTAATTTCAACCCTTCTTAGTAATAACTGCATGGTTTTATCCCAGGCACGAGGATGGGATGAACAGTGCATAGTCTGACTATGAAGGTGTGGTGATAGGGCACTAAAATCTTGCATGCATTAATTTCAACCCTTCTTAGTAATAACTGCATGGTTTTATCCCAGGCACGAGGATGGGATGAACAGTGCATAGTCTGACTATGAAGGTGTGGTGATAGGGCACTAAAATCTTGCATGCATTAATTTCAACCTTCTTATTAATAACTGCATGGTTTTATTCCAGGCACGAGGATGGGATGAACAGTGCATAGTCTGACTATGAAGGTGTGGTGATAGGGCACTAAAATCTTGCATGCATTAATTTCAACCCTTCTTAGTAATAACTGCATGGTTTTATCCCAGGCACGAGGATGGGATGAACAGTGCATAGTCTGACTATGAAGGTGTGGTGATAGGGCACTAAAATCTTGCATGCATTAATTTCAACCCTTCTTATTAATAACTGCATGGTTTTATCCCAGGCACGAGGATGGGATGAACAGTGCATAGTCTGACTATGAAGGTGTGGTGATAGGGCACTAAAATCTTGCATGCATTAATTTCAACCCTTCTTATTAATAACTGCATGGTTTTATCCCAGGCACAAGGATGGGATGAACAGTGCATAGTCTGACTATGAAGGTGTGGTGATAGGGCACTAAAATCTTGCATGCATTAATTTCAACCCTTCTTATTAATAACTACATGGTTTTATCCCAGGCACAAGGATAGGATGAACAGTGCATAGTCTGACTATGAAGGTGTGGTGATAGGGCACTAAAATCTTGCATGCATTAATTTCAACACTTCTTAGAAATAACTGCATTGTTTCTTTTCAGGTAAACTGAAATCTGACTGTTCAAAGAAGACTTCAAAAGTAACTAGTAATGACTTCTTGAAAATGGAAAAATTTGGAAACATGCTTTTATCAAATACTTGCAGACAAATGATTTAGCCCCAAAGGATATTCATGTTAAAATGATTGCTATATTAAGGTATGGTATCCAAAGTTTTAACAATAGTGCAAATGTGGGCAGATAAGTAGGGGGAAAAGTTTCTGATTTGGTTGGAAATCAGTATCACAATGATAATGATATTATATCTGCTGTTGATGTCTTTTTTGACCAACAGGATGAAAATTTCATCAATGGGAACCAAGCGCAATGAAAGAAGTGTATGGACTGCAACTATGTTGAAAATTAAACCTCATTTGATCACACATTCCATGAGAGTGTCTATGAATGTTTCAGCCAACTCTTAAAGCCTAGTGAATTAAGACACTGGTTAAAATATATCTAGTTTCCTGAAAATTTTGAGTTCAATCCCTTGATCAGGTAGTGTAGAAATGTCAAGAGAATTAACTGATACTAGATATTCCCTAAGAATGAAATGCAAAATGAGAACATTCTACTTCCATGGATTGAATAAAGGGTTAAGTTCAAAATACCAAGAATATTACTAAGTATGATGATAGACACCTGAAGAATTCCAGAGGGCACAGCAGTTGAAAGGTTAGTATAACAAGATAATTTTCCCCGTACAAATGTAAAGGCATATAATATCCAATATTAATTATCCATTTTATCATTCACTTTTTAGTAAGTCACAAGAGAATAGATTTCAGCTTATTAATGTAAAAAAGCAAAGATCTGTGATAAGTGCAATACATTATGAAAGGAAAAAAAATCTAGTAGTTAATACTTTCAATTTCACATGAAAATAATACAGGATTGGATCCTGAAATGCTTTTTTTATCCAATAATTCAAAGTCAAAGCAAGGGTGAAATTTGAGAAACATCAGCCTTTAATCAGCTAAATCAGTCAAGCTATACTTACAAGTACCAATTTTAAAAACATAAATAAAATAATATTTAAACTAGGTTAATTTAAGAAGGTGGCTTAAGGTATTGAATGCAGTTGTACACTTTCTTAACTGAATTACATAAATTGATCTTCAACTAAATTGGATTTAGCAGAGTATAAACAAAAATAGATCTCTTGACCTATTATGTCTTCATATTTTGTTTCTTGAAAAAAAAAAAAAATCTATTTAAATCTATAATGCACCAAGCTACAAAATTCTAATGCAAGAGAAAAAAATGAAATATAAAAGCAAACTAGGTAAAGTTTTTCATAAAATGACCACCATAAAAAATAAAATACTTGAGAGAATTACTAGTGGTCAGTAATTTATCAGGTTATAAGTCCAGCCTAGGAAATTATGGAATGAACTTTGTGCTCCGAAACATAAAACCCCCAAAAGTCAATGAGTATATGTCAGTTAAGTGCCTTATGTGATACACACTTGGGCGATCATGTCTCGAAAGAGACATGACTGACTGGGCAGATTATTATCCCGCAGTAGGTTACCATTACTTTCTACAGTAGACCAGTTGCCAGCCAAGGCTATAGAACCCAATCTGTCCTGTTATTTGACTCATAGCTAGAGGGGGAAGAGATGTATTATATTATTACGTAGTAATTAGTGGGGGATCAGTTTATTACTTCATTACAATATAAAACCGATCTCCTACTTTATGCCCAGTAGAAGCCTTAATCATGTTTTCAACTATTTAGGCAGTCAGTTAAGTGCCATATGTTGTACAGGCTTGACTGGGCAGAAGATTATCCGGCAGTAGGTTGCCATTACTTTCTATGGTAGACTGGTTGTCAACCAAGGCAAGAGAACCCAATCTGTCCTGTTTTTTAACCCATAACTAGAGGGAAGAGACAGATTAATACCTTTCCCAAGGGCATTTGTGCATAAGTAAATGGGATTTGAACTGGGATTTGAACTCAGCTACTTGATTTCTCATTCCAAGCTGTTATCCACTGCACCACAACCAGCTTCTTAAGAGAGAAACTTGATATATATATATATATATATATATATATATATATATATATAAAAAATTTAAATATTTCTGTTGTTCTTAAAAGGTTTATTTTAAAAAAAGTTATGTTTAGAAAACATAACTTTTTAAAAATAAACCTTGCCAAGGGAATATACAGTAATAGCAGTTAAACATTGTTGAAATGTTAATGGCATTATTTTTACTATTTGAATTTTAACTATTTTAAATTATTTACTAGCAAAAATAAATAAAATTAAAAAATAAATCCACTTATCAAAGAAAAATTTGACTTTTTTAAAAATATAATATTCACATACATTTAATAGAATTTTAAAAAGTGGAGGTCTTAAGCAAGTTATTTTAAGAAAAAGTAAAATTAATTTAGGAAAAAAAAGCTAATAGGATATCAATAAATTAAAAACTGATGAAATTGATATAAAAACTTCAAGAAGTAGAAATTCACACTGTTGACCATATAAAAGATTTGTAAAAGAAATAATTTTAAGTAAATACATGTGCCAACTCTCCACCTGGTTCCTTAGAATTTCAGATAATTTGAATTTTCAATTTCTTAAGGATTTTATTCCAATTTTATCAGTTACTACTGAGTGTCATTTAAGGTGAAAAAAAAGACTACAAAACACAAGCTACTAGATATGCAACTGACTCATACTTTTTGTAGTGGCTGTGAACAACTTCCTTATTTAAAAAAAATTAAATAAATAAGTTATTTTATTTTACATGTATTTCATTAATAAATATATTTAATGGTTTTTGCATTTTAATATTCAATAGTGATTTATTGAACTTTTTACAGGCAAAATAAAATATTTCAACAATGTAATGTAATAAAAAAAAAATCAAGCATCTCAAAGATCTTAAAAGTAAGATTAGAAATTATTAACTAGTATTAGATTTTGTACTGCCTCATTCATTAATAAATAAATAATTTTTAAATGAAATCATGCCTAAATATCTTATATTAAGAATATAGCAGAGTGAAGAATAAGGGTTATTCAATTTTATAAAAGTTTGAATTAGACAAGGTTTTATTTGATATAACTTCATCTTGATAATGATTCCATAGTGATGATGATAATGATTACATAATCATTATAAACATCAATAAGATTTGTACAGGACAAAGGCCTTTCTCAAGTCCTATGATAACTGCTAATCATTCATGTTTTGCCAGCATCCCCTGCCCTATTTCATCTCTTCCTGTTATGTTTGCTACTCACTGGGCACTAAATAAACCTTTTTTCTATCTGTTGCTGCATGTCCAACAAAAAAGAGATGCTACATGTCCATACCAATTCATTTTTGTTGTTTAATCACTTCTATGATCCAAAATCTGGTTCTACAGAAGGATTCTGAGGATTCCATGGACTGAATATATGAACAATGACAAGGAAGTTTTGGAGAGAATTTAAACAAAAAAAAAAAATAAATGTACTTAACATCAGGAAGAAACAACTGAAGTATCTGTGACACAATGAGGGAAGATGGCTTCGAAAATCTGATACTCATAGGGAAGGTATAGAGGAAGAAAAACAGGGGAAAACAATGTATACTTGATGGACTTCAGCAAGTGAATGGCAGAGTAGGGTTTGAGAGAAAAGATGTTAAGAACTACAAGGGATAGGAAGATGTAGAGAGCCATGATCACTTACACCCTGAAGGGACACAGTATATAGAAGAAGATATTTTATATTAGCCTATTCTCATTCATATTGACCTCTATCTTCTACAGTTATTTTTCTTAGGTTTGTTCTTCCCATTGATTAGCACATTTTTAGTTTTTTGTTTTTTTTTGTTTTTTTAATCATCTCACCCCAAGCAAGGCATTCCACTGCCACTATTGCGCATGGGGCTACATAGGGGAAGGTAAAGAGAAGGAATGGTTAGACATAGGGAATGTCAGGAGGAAGGTGACAGATGAGTAAGGATAGCGAGGATGAGGGTTAGGCAGATGGGAAGAGTGTTTGATAGAATGGGAGCAGGTTAGTGTGTTAGGAGGTGTCTATTGACCTTACATTTAAACTCCTGGAGATTGTAGCCATCAGGGAAGCAATCATTTGGAAGAGAATTCCACAGTCGGGAAGTGCGAGGAAAGAAACTGTTGGAGTAGAAGTTACGGCTGCATTTTATCAGTTTCACTGTAAAAGGGTGGGATCTAGTTGCTAATCTAGTATCTCGTTCAAATTCGTATTTAGGGGGCACTAGTGATCTAAGTTCATCAGAGCAGAAGCCGTGGAAGTATTTATAGAAGAGACACAGGGAAGCCACGTCGCGCCGGTGGGAGAGAAACTGCAGGCGGTCTGCCATGTTGGTATCTATCACATTACAGACCCTCCTCTGAACCTTATCGAGAAGCCCGAGGAGAACAGCAGGGGCACCCGACCAGATATGGCAGCAGTATTCAATGCACGGGCAGATGGTAGATTTATAAATATGCAGGATAGATTGTATTCAAGAAATCTAAGTAATAATTGTGCTTGATAAAAATATGAACTACTTTCAAATAAACAGCTGCATTATGACAATATCTATCTCATGATTAAAAAAAAAAACATTTTCAAAATAGGGTATACAAATATATGCTAATATGGCTGAACATCTGGCCTTATAAAACAAAATATAAACCTTTCTAAATATCTTCTTTTTTTTTTTACTTCAGCAAAATTTGTTATATAAATATGCAATCATTCTCAATCTCAAACATATATCTAATGCCACTTTACTGTGGAGAAAGAAGTTTTTTTATAGACATTTTGTTAGTTATAATTTATAAATGAGAGAAAGACCATTTAATACTTCTAAAACAAGACTAGTAACTTTATTACCATCAAGATGACCCCAGATAAGCTCCAGTGTTGATGATTTGTCATATCCTCATTGAAGTTCATTACTCTGAATGCCTATTGGCTCTCAAATGAAATTTATATAATCAGACTTTCACTAAAGATACTGGAAAAATGTTTGGTTTATTGAAAGTACCAGATTCCTACTGCCTTTACAGCTAGAACCCACCTGGCTACATACATAGTATCAACTCATCCACATTCCTTTCATATTCCCTTGGTAAGGAGGAAGTTCTGCTCAGTACTTTCTTTTCCAAAACTGCTACTTTGTAGAACAAATACTTTCTCAACCACTACAATCTAAACTTTCTTCAAGTCTTGGGTCAACTGTTATCTATTCTACATATCCTCCTTAGATACTCTTACATCAACTTTATTCAGCAATTATCTACCTTGATAGTCTCTTGAATTTTTTATTGTGTCAATAATAATAAAACGTTTAATTAAAGAATAAAAAACAAAGAAATGATTATATTTCTGTTTCAGTTTACAAATATATCAAATGCAAATTTTTTTTTTTTAATAAACAGTGCTGAAAAATTCTTATCTTAACACATTTCCCAAAATCTGAGCAAAAGATCAAACAGGTATTATGGTATTATTTTTTATCCTTTCTTGATAAGACCTATATCTTTCTAGTACCCCTTTCAGAATAGACTTGCAGTCAAGACAGATACTAATATTTCCCAACATCTTACATCATTTATTTTTTTTACTTTTTTAAAAAGAAGTTGGAGAAATATTTATATAAAAGTCAGTTAAGTAAAAAATACTATTTGCAGCTAAAACATTCTCAGCAAAATATTACATCAAATTCTTCAGTTAAAAATGGAAGTAAAAAGAAAATGATATAATACCATAGAGAAAATATAGCCACCAGCTTATAATAATGATAGTTATAAGTAAACATATTTTAATAGGATTTATTTTCAAATGTCAAATACAGAACTTATTGTAATACTCACCTTGAAAATAAAAATGAAAACCAACAATTTTAGTAGTGTTCTCATAAGCCTTTTTTTAAATCTTATTATTTTCAGCTGAGTAAAAAGCTTTGTTCATTAACAATCCTAAGTGAACCAAATAAAAGATTATATTAAAGAAAAAAATGTCTTTTAAAGTAACCACGTTTAGTTGCTCAGGCATGTTGAGCAGTGCTAGAGTTAATATATTTTAAAATATCTTTAAGATTATATTAAATTTAAAAAGAATAGAAATTGTACAAATCAAATAACTACAGAAAACTTTACCCTGAATATTTGAATCCTAATTTTGTTTCTTTACATTCTTTTTCATGTAAGAATTATTTTAGAGTTTGCATTCATATCATATGTTACTTGTATCAAGATTTTTAAATTATATTCTTTTGACTTTATTTAAGTCAGTTATTTGATAACTTCAAAAGGTTGCATAAAAACCTTTATTTTGTCTATTAATAGACGAAAACAAAGCCTTTCTGAATAAAAAGTGTTGCAGTCAACATTCCCTGAACGTTACAAGATATGACTGAAATCTGAATAAAACCAGAATAGTTGAAACAAGATAATTAAAATAAGAATACAAGGGAAAAAAAGTTTCATGAAAGAATTTAAAAATCAAATATTCAGATAAATATACAAATCAGTTTTCCAAAATATTAGGTTAGAATATAATTGGTAATTTAAAGAAGTAAAAAACAACATTGGAAACATAAATTGTAGCTAAACTTACAAGCAAATTTTGGGTATTATAATCTAACAGGATTTCAAATAGATAACTAAATGCAGCCTTATAAATAAAAGTGTTATTAATATTTTAATTAAGTTCATTCATATAAACAATACAGTGTGCTCTTTAACAAGAACTATAAACACTTCTCATAATGGAGACACCATTATAAGAAACTAAGGGTTTGGCCACTTTACAACTGAAATCAAAATACACAATTGCTTTTGAAGGGTTTTCTTCTCTCAGTAGGACTGCTATTCCAGACAAGACAGCCAACTCTGCAGTGTTATTCATCAAATAACCAGAAGAGAGATTCATGCAAGGGAATTCATGAACACAACTGACTTGAGGAATATGAATTGGACTCACTAACTCCACTTTAATAACCCTAACCACACATTTTAAAATCTATACAACAAACAAAATATTGACACCTGCTCCCATTGATGGCCTATGCTCTACTGAAAGTGATGGAGGTATGTCTTTACCAATAGCCCAAAGTTGATACAAGGCTACAAACCAATATTCTTTTCAATTTATAAAAATGACTTAGCATTTTCTATATTTATAAAATCCTGAATTGAAAATTAATTATTTTAGCCTATTTTCTGTCCAATTTTTGCTACACTTTGGGTTTGCTTTTATTAACTTTATTTAAAACGTATCAAGCAACTGGTAACAAATGCACATTAATTTTCAACTTTAAAGAAATACAAGTTGCATGGTTAGTGAATGATGTTGATTGCTCACTATTTCAATCTTTTTGTTAAATGTGGCACGATAATGGTTTGTTGGTGCTATGAACTTCTAAACCAAATTTATTATAATTCATATTCATTTCTTTTTGTTATGAATCTAACTCTAAAGTTTGTTTTCTTAAAATAGAAATTTTCAGAGATAAAAAACATCATGTTAGCAACAGAAAATGAATTTAGGAATGAAGAGCTAAAATTTAATCTTAATTATCATTTAACATTTTATACATTAGGTATTAACTCTTTAGCTTTAGAATAAAATAATTTTGCAATTTTTGAAGATTTGACCAGGCTGATTTTAAAACTTTTGTGCTATTTAATGTTGCATTCTGTATGGGGCACCCAGTGAGGATCAAACTCACTGATTTGTAGTAATGGTCAACCAGATTAGTTTCACTATTACTTCATACCAAGTTGCCTGTTTTTGAAGAGGAAGCATCCAGAAAATACAAAGGAAACTAGTGATGACAGATCACAATCTTTTTTGATAAATTTCTTCGCACTAATATAAAAATGAATACAAAAGCTCTGTAAAATGAAAAGTATTTATCAATAGGCTTAAATGAGCTGGTAATCAAAGTTTTCCTATTTAATTGGTAAACGACTTTCAAATATAGCAATGGCTACAACAAAATTGAAAAACATGACAAATCAGTCATAAAAATAACAATTTTATTATTATAAAAGATGTTGGTTCCAACCTGAATAGGAATAATTGCAAAACAGTTGCCCCTCCCCATTTTATAGGCATAAGCAGACAAATGCATATTGGGATTTTTCTCCTAGCCAATAAAATAGGCTGATTCTCAGTTTCATCTGACTTAATCAAAATCTGTCTTATCTTGATGTTAGAACTAATTGGAATTTCAAAATAATTAGAAGAGCTTTTGTAAATAAAATCAATGCTGGTGAAAAGACTTGAGAAGCAAGTTTTTGGTTGCAGAAATTATTGCACAGAGAAGGAAAAGTTACAATTAATGAACATCTAATAATGTAAACACAAAATCATAGTGAGTAAAAATGCTTGGACAAGATGCAATAGAAGAAATTGATGAAATTTCACTTTCAAACAGTAACATGACAAATTGATGACATTTTACATGACAGTGAAGTAGTTTAGCATGATAAACTTTGAAAAACAGAAGTTTTTTCTCTCTAAGTAGATGAATCAACAGGTCTGACCAACCAAAGGTTACAAAGGTTTTATATAATGTATCAACAAGAAACAAATGTAAAATGAATTTTTTTTTGTTGCAAAGAGTTACAACATGCAAATGAATAGATATATTTAATATTTTATCCTCATATCTAAAAACAAGAAATCTCTCCCAGAAGAATTGGCATCAGTATTAATAGTGCCTCATCAATATTTGATGGATTCAGAAATTTTGTTTTTCTTATAATAAAAAAAGAAACAACACCAATATTAGTTCAACACATTGATACTAATTTAAAATTTCTGAGGTGAATTAAAAAAAGAATTTGTAATAAAAATTTTTTAAAAATGGTCAATTTTATTAAAACAAGGATCAATTTTTAAGTATGTTTAAAAAGTTTATGTGAAAAACCCTTAACAAATCACATAACTTTCTTGCACAAAGAAATCTTGTGTCTAAGTAGAAAAAGAGTTCTAAATAAGATTTTAGAATTGAAAAATGAATCACAAGAAAACTTTCAAAAAACAATAACAGAGTTGTTTTGAAGATGCAAATTGGTTGCAGAAGTAAGCTTTCATCAAACATTTTTTTTTTTAAATCACAAAAGTCAACTAACAAAGTTATTGTAAGGCACCCGGATGAAAAAAAAAAAATAGTGTTCTTGGATAGAAAAAAAAATTGTATTTTTGGAAATACACGTTGCAAAAGAAAGTTTTGAAAAAATAACTTTTGCCAGGATTTGAGAGTAACTTTTCAGTTTTATTGAAATCTACCTGGAAGAATTGTTGATTAAATAAAAGTGAGCATAATTTTCTTTCTCTTCTTCTCAGCAGAAGTGAGTGACAGGTAAAAAAAAAAAAACAAAAAAAAAAAAACTAATTTTTTGCTTATCCTTAGAACTTGACTTTAAAAGAAGAGGAAGAACTTCTATGAAATACAGCCTGAGTGTTACTAACCTATCACTGACCGAGTTCTGGATTTCTTTCAAAAGCTGACATTCATAGGAAAGCAATAAACATATTGCTGCAGTTTTCAATTTCATACATGTATGAGCAAGCATTTTTTTTTAACAAGTATCAACAGCAAAGACAGATATTGTCTCCTTTCAGTTGAAGATGAAATCCATGTAAATTTATTTAGTTTAAATATTTGTGTACTAAAAGAAAAGCACAGGTTTCTCATTAGAGAAGCAAATTTCATTATCTAATTGTCTTCAAAAATAACATTACCTTGACCCATAATGATATACTATTTTATCTTATTCTTTTTAAACACACAGTCAATAAAAGATTAATTTATTGTAGTAGCCGTAAACAGAACAAAAACATGTAAAATATTGGTCATTTATTTTTTGTGAATACACACTTTCCTTGTGCAATTGAAAACATTAAGGGGTCATCTCTTGAATAGAACTATTTTTTCTTATTTTCTGTAAAATCAATTTTTATATATTTACTTTGTATCTTATTTTTATATATATTGTATGATTTTTCTTATTTTCTGTCTGTATTTCAACATACAACTGATGATGGTAGTAGAACACAATGGCCAAAACATAACATCCTCATCATCGTTATGATAATAACAACAATGAGAGCAATAGTCCGCATGTTAACAATGTAAACAATGATTTTTTTTGTTATTTTATATTATCAACAAAACCTAAAAAATTTTCACTTAAATGTATTTACAAAAAACAAAATGTCTTCATTATAAAATTTAATTTTTTAAAAGAGAAAAAATTAATAAAGTTACATAATTATTTTTTCAGAGTTTTCTTGAGACATGGGATTACTTTCAAGAGTTTGTCAAATATAAAAAGATTAGAATACGCTGTATTCATACAGAGGAATATAGCTTTCATGCAGAAAATTTAATTTGTCAGGCAATACTTAAAAAACATTGAAACTTTAAATGAAAATGATAAATAAAACATTTTCATAAAAAAAAAGATAACTGTACTAATTTTTATAAGCAAGAAATAAGAAATCATTTCACTTTAAACATGTTTTTTTTTTAAATTGTATCACCCCAAGCAAGGCATTCCACTGCCACTATAGCGCAGGGGGTTACATAGAACGATTGAATATAGGAAATATCAGAAGGAGGGTGATAGACGAGTAAGGAGGTACATAGGAAGAGTGTTTGAGAGAATGGGTGCAAGTTAGTGTGTTAGGAGGTGTCTATTGACCTTACATTTAAACTCCTGGAGGTTGTAGCCGTCAAGGAAGCAAGTATACGGAAGGGAATTCCACAGGCAGGAAGTGTGAGAAAAGAAGCTGTTGGAGTAGAAATTGTGGTTACATTTCATCGGTTTCACTGTAAAAGGGTGGGACCTAGTTGCTAATCCAGTATCTCGTGCAAATTCATATCTAGGAAGCACCAGTGATCTAAGTTCATCAGAGCAGAAGCCGTGAACGTATTTATAGAAGAGGCACAGGGAAGCCACGTCATGCCGGTGAGAGAGTGACTGCAGGCAGTCAGCCAAGTCGGTATTGATCACTTATAGATTCTCCGTTGTATTTTGTCAAGGACCCTGAGGAGAATAGCAGGGGCACCCCACCAGATGTGGCAGCAGTATTCAATACATGGGCGGATGGTAGATTTATATATGTGCAGGATGGATTCAGGTGGAAAGAACTTCCGGGCCCTGCACAGAGAACTGACTTTCATAGCAGCAGATTTAGCAATGGATTCAACGTAGTCATTCCACTTGAGGTTCGCTGAGAGTGTCAGGTCAAGCAGGTGTAGTGTTTTACTCTCTGGGAGGCAAGCCTGCTCCATGCTAATGGGAGGTAGGTGCGGTTGTCTATGGTGGTTAATTGATAGCAGCTTCGTTTTGGAAGAGTTGAAATTTATGAGCCATTTTTTTACCCCAATCCACCACGGATTGATATAGCTTAAATGTAAAGAGAACATTGAAACTGACAGAAATCATTACTAATATTCTTTTAAAAAGGTGATTTTTTTCAATATTGAACTCTACAATATGTATATCTCATACTTAAGTGATTTTTTAAACATAAAATAAATCCTCTTAAAATATATAACAATCTTGATACAACTTTCTGACACTTCAAAACAATTGCAAGAGATTTTTTTTATTAATAAATTTGTTTGCCTATTTGCCAATTATTCCTTAATGTGATACTCATGGTGTTTCAGCCTTCTTCAGGTACATGATAACCTCAAAATATTGAACAAGACTCTTTATTCAATTGATAAGGGTACAATGTTCAAATTTTGTTTTCCATGCTTCAAGGGAGATTTCACATTAATTAATACTCAACAGGTTTATTAACAGTTGTTTGCTTCTTCCATTAAAATAGCACTAGCAAACCCAGGGATTGAACTCACAACTGCTGATTCAAACAATGCTTTAATTCACTAGAGCTAGACACATAGCCAAGTGGAATAAAGCTTGGTAGCTCTGAAAAGTTACAAATTTAAGCATGTAAACAGACCCCTGAAGAAAGCTGAAGGGTATAAGGACTGGAACCTTATAATTATAACAATGAAGATAAACATGTAGATCAAAATAGAAAATTATACAATAATTCCTCATTTCAAAAATCCTTTTCTTGTTTGGACATAATAGACTTTAAATTTGGAAAATTTGATAAGGTTCATGAAATGTAAACATATTAGAAAATAATTAATTTTCATAGTTGAAAGCTACAAAATTTCTCTTTGATTAAAAAACAAAATCCAGCAACAAAGACTAACACATTTTTCCATAATTTTTAATGGGTATCCCAAGCTACCATAGTATATAATGAAAACATGTCACAATAGTGAAATTTCCTTCCATTTCGATTTCTGATATCTCTTATTTTCAAGGCTATTTTGATAAAGTTAGTATGTAAACAACATTTAATCTGTTCTTTTTCTAAAGATACAATTCTTTTTGATGTGAGATGATTAATTTTTATTTTACATCTCTTTAAATTATATTACTATTTCAATGACAGTGATTTTCCATATTTTTAAAGTTGACAATTTTATAGTTGTCAACATAAAACACTCAGCATTTGCCTGTGTACACAATCAAAATAGTCCTATTTTAAAGAAAAAACAAGACAATCATTAATTTGGTGAGCAAACTATAAAGTTTGATGTTTTTCACAAAAAAATTCTAATTTGAAAACTTTATTGTATGAAAACAGAGAAATTCATCTCCTTATAGAGCAGAAAATGTCTCACCCCTTTTAATAATCAATTAGTGTCATATCTTTGGACCCATACAACTTAAAATAAATGCAAATCAAAAAGATGGTATAATACTGCTCTCATTTTTTGCAGAACAGTCGGGTCTAATACTAATAATAATAGTAATAAACATCACCAGCTAAAACCCATTTTAAAATAAGCCTAATTGCATCAATGGATGTTACAGCTTAAATATTTTTCTTATATTTTTTTTAAAGATACATTTTAAAATTGTATAGAGTAATTATTTATTTAATTTTAAAATAGATTTGAGCTGAAAGTTTGGAGAAAATAAATTGACTTTATTTTGTGTAAACTGTCATCTCAAATTGACGTTGCCTTGGCTATTCTTATTTTCTTAAAAAAACAAAACAAATTAACTGAAAATAATAAACAAAATTAGTATATTCTTAGTTCTTTAAATTTTGCTAATTCTCATTTGTTCATAAAAAATTAAAATCAAACTTTTAATGGTAATTTATAAATGAGTATACATGATAAAAAAACTGCCCCAAACTTAATATAAGCCAGTTTTATTGTCAAAATCTTTATTATTAAAAGGTAAGACCAAAGGATTTTTTTGATTATTAAATTATTATTTTTTAATCTTGTTTAGAATCTTTAAAATTTTAGTTAAAAAATGTTTTTTGGGTTTAACGATGACCATAAATTAGTATGGAAAGTTTAACATCTTTTTTGTAAATGAGAAACACATTGATTTGGAAATTCTTGCAAAAACCATATAATTGTTCAGAACTAATTCATAAATTACATAATTTTAAAAAATCTTTTTTTTTAACATATGTTAACTATCAATTTATACAATTTTTTTTTTCAATTGAGAAATTTATTTTTGTGGTTCTTAATGTTTATATTAGTCATAAGCACAAGTTCTTGGAAAATTCAAATTATTCATTTTTTTCTTTGTAAAACAACCCCCCCCTGTAACAAAAAACCTGTTCTGAGTCATAAAATAAAGTGCAATAAAAGTAAGACATTATTTAATTAGAAAAGCTTTTAATTGCTTTTAATTGAATAATATATTATGGAACACTATTGTCAAAAAATTTTTTTCATGAATAATGAATTTTTACAAGAATTCTGTTATTTTTATTACAAATTTTAATTATAATAATTTATAGAATTTTAAATCTCTTAAAGTTCTGTATTGATCAGTAGCATTTAGGTGATATTGAGTATAAACTATATTAACTAATCATAAATGGAAAAGCTCATTAAAATACAGCAACCCCAGCATTTTAGGAATTTAATTTTTTTTGTATGTGTAGAAATATGCCAATGTTTCTAAATACAGATGTCCATACACAACATGACCAGAAAATGAGAGCAATAACTATAGTAAATTTAAAACTGTTAGTTTTCTACCATTTCCCCAAAAAGCCAAAGTACCTAAAATTTAATATTATTTTCCAAAATTTTAAGATTAATGGATAATTAAAAAATTATATATAAAAAAGGTGTTCACATTATATTTGTTAAGTAATCTTTACAGTAATTGCCTCTTCTTTGAAAAAAATTCCTAAACATAAGTCAATTAAGAGAGTTATCAACACCTCATCAAAATACCCACCTATGTTAAAAAATGCTTTATAGCAAGATTTTAAACTAAAAAGTAATATTTGTTTCAAATTACATTACTGAAACTTTAAATCAGCTAATCTTCCTCAAAAATGCTTCAGAAAAGAATTTTATTTTTGATAGATGTTTATAATAAAGAGAATTACATTGTGTTGACAGATTTGTAAATATGAACAATTTTAGCCATTTTAACAATGTAAAAACTCCTTCCCATCAATTTAAATTTGGTTTAAAATAGAGCAAAGTATTTTGTTTATTGGAAATATTAGATATAATCTATTGGCTTGAAATTAAAACTAAAAAACTTGAAGCTTCAAGAAGGGTCTTTCATTTTTACAAATGCATTTTAAATCTATAGTTATCACTTTGGAGGTACCTACATTATCTTTCTTTTACTTACATGGCATTACATTTATAAGGATTTTTTAAATTTGTCTGAAGCCTACCTCTCCAGTTATACACTCAAAACTTTTTGCTTTTTGTCCAGTAGCACATAGGACAAGATCTTTTCTAAGTTCTAACAAACTTCAAATGGTCATACTTTAGTTGCTAATTAAGCTACCAAGATAAATTTCATACCCTTTTTTAGGGTGTCAAAATATATTGGGTGCGATGTGTAAATTGTCGCCATTTTATATTTTTAATTTTGCACATGCATGTTGTTTGTTTTTTATTTTGTCAACTGCATAGTATCGTAATGTCAGTTGGGAACCATTTGTGAGAAAAAAGAGCACCATGATGCAATTCACTCCTCCAGATATTTGGAAATGGCATTTGTGCTGGAAGCTCCAATATAAATATTTCATAGTGTTTGGGTGTCAATCTGAGAAGAGGATTCAGAAAGATTAGTCTAATGGTGATTATGACATTATGCCTCAATTTACCTACTCACAAGACATCAGACTCAACATGGAGGCCTACATCAAGTCTCTTGAGGAGGTAGTGCTGACCTGGATCAAGAGGGTTGCTGCTGGAAGACCCTATGTCTGGCAACAGGATTCTGCACCATGTCAAACAAGCAGGAGAATCCAGTCATGGCTGTCAGATAATTTCTGTGACCATACATCTAGCCACCTAACTCTCCAGCCTGCAACCCTCTTGATTATTATATGTGGGGTGCAGTTGGGCAAGAGACCAACAAAACTCCTTGTAACACCAAAGAAGAACTGAAGGCAAGGATTATGGCAGCATTCACCAACTTAAACATTGAGGCAGGAGATTCTGAAATCATCTGGAGGCTGTGGTTAACCCATAGTGATTTTATAGGATAAATTTACTACTTGTATCTCAAGATATTTTTGTGTAATTTTGGTAAATATATGTCAAAATGAGATGTCTGTTATTTTTATTTTTGCATTATTTAGATAAAAATTGTTTCATTGCGCCTGTGTATGCCTGTATTAATAGTGAAAATAAAATTTGAGTTTGGGACATCTACTTTTACAGAAACTTAATAGAAATTCTTTTTTTAAAAGATCTTATAAAATTATGCACTAAATATTTTCTAGAACAAGTTTACTGCTAAGACTAACAGTCTGAATTTTTTTTCCCAATGAATACAAATTGAAAATTTTACTTTGTATTAAGAAGACGTTAAGGTTTAAGCAAATGTGAACAAGACACAAATTTTGGACAGATACTATACACAGATCATCTATCTTTAAATATTGACAATATTTAAACAATTTGCTTTATGAAGACAAAAACAAATTTCACAATGAGGAATGGTTAAACAAAATTAATTAGTAATGAAAAACAAACAAAAATAGTTTGATATTTAACAAAATATTCATAGAAAATGCTTTTCTTGTTACTATGTTAAACAGGATTAAATATGGTTATCTAAACAATTGATAATTAATTAATAACAAACACCACCACAATCACAAAAAATGCTATCAGAACAAAGACATCCTAGTGCCTAAACCATAAAAATGAAAAAAAAAGTACTATTATTCATTGTTGAAATTATATCAGAAATATTCATTTTTTTGTTGACAGGTTAATGAGGAAAGGTTAAAAGTAGGTACCACCACTTTTTCATGATACCCAAGTTTTAAAATGAATTTGATAAATAAAAAAGCTTTTTTTTAGCTTTAATTGAAGGCTAAAGTATTAAATTTACTATTTCCATTAAGCATAACACACTGTAGTGTATTTTTCTAACAGAAATTATATTGATTAGAGTCAATTTTTTATAAAATAACTGATTAGCACCATTTTAAGCAGTCTTTCATCGCAATGTTATTTTCTTTATTAAAAAATCTTCCAAAAATAAAATATGCTTTTCTGGAACTTTATTTAAGGAATATTAGATGATCTAAAGTATAATCTCATTTGAAACAAGATTAAGTTAAACAAAACAGAAATACTGATTTTAAAACAAACATTAGTAGTGATTTATGTATCTTTTAACAGCTGACAAGTACTGATAAGCTTTAAACATGTTTATTGCTGTCTACAGAAACTGTTAAGGCATAACTTAAGAAAATGACAGGTGAACACTTTTCATATTATTTTTAAGTACTCAATAATCTTAAAAATGTTGGAAATATTCTCTGTAATCTAATTTTAGGAATGTTGACTTTAAATTTATGTAGTCATTTTATTTTCTGATAATATCATGTATTCACCTACTTTCAAAAGGGGCATGTTTTACACATGAAAAAAATTAAAATTATTTTTAAAAGTCTTTGAGCATGATTTGTGTTAAGCTTCTTTTGAATTTTTATTTAATAAATATAGTTTTCACTTAATAACCAAACACAAAGTCTAGAAGAATTTTAAAAAGATTTTTAAAACTATAAATTATTATTATTAAAGAAAAAAAGCTGAAAACAATTCTTGTAAAAATTCATTATTCAATACAAAATTTTTTCTTTAAATTATAAATGACCTTAATATATATAATTTAATTTATAAAAGGAATTAAAAGCTTATGTAATCAAATAATGTCATAGTTTTATTGTTTGTTTTTTGGGGTTTTTTTACAATTCAAAGCAGATTCTTCGTGGCAAGGCAACTGCTTGTAAGAAAAAAAAAAAATAGAAGATTTATATTCCCAAAGAAGTCCTGCGATTAACTAAAAACAATTTGCTGTCAGAATTTATTTTAATTTCTAGAATTTCATAAAATTAAGTTGGGGGGGGGGGATAATATATTATAAGAAACATTAAGATTCTATAAAAATAATTTCACAAATTCATTCATTTGAATAAATCCTGAAAGTTTTATTAAAATCTAGAAATTGACTTTTGCAAGAATTTAAAAATTAATGTTTTTCACCGGAAACAAAAAAAAAAGCGCTAAAAATTCTTCTACTCAGCTTTTGGTCCCACGATGACGAGTGAAAAAAAAAAATTACCAACATTTTGAACGTGTCACAAAGGATTAAACAAAAAAATTATTTAAAAATAATAGTTTGATCTTTCCTCTTAAGAAAGCTTTTTTGACGATAAAATTTGTTTTTTTTAAGTGTGGGGCCTTTTTCATACTGTGCTGTTTCTAGCGAAAAAGTGGAGGTATCTAGAAAAGTTTATTTGTGTTAAAAAATAAATCAATCTGTTAGTTGACCATATCTGAACAGACAAAGCAAACATTTTACCAACAATTTAGAGATAAATTTAAAGTAATTACCTGAAATGATTTTTAAATGTAAAGAAATCGTCAATAAAAATAATCTCGTGGTTAGATTTGCAAATTTTTATAAACTACTAATTGATAGATTAAAAATTGAAAGCTAAAGAAATGCAAGTTTCATTTTTAATAAAAAAAATTATTATTCCGTTCATGAAATTATAGGCAAGAGACAAAGATAAAGCGAAGTAATTTTTTAAAAAGAAGTCAATAAACTATGCTGTTTCATAAACGGATTATTAAGAAATAATTATATATGTATGCGAAAACGAAAGACGATAAATTTAATAAAGATTTAAGGTGGTGACTACTGAATATAAATCTACTAGTAAAAATAAAAATGGAATTATCAACGATGTTTACAAATTCAATTTCGTTGATGTAGTAGTGAAACTGTGAATGACAACGACCGACCACCATTCATTCATTCAGTAGCAGCAGCAGTCACAGTAGTAGTAGTAGTGAGAGAGTATCAAGCTGTTTCTGTTGAAACTCATCATAGTCGTCTTTTTATCATTTTAGTACGTATCATGTGCCTCATTGACAGTACTATATAGGAAAGTTTTCTACTTGAGGATTGCTTCAAATATATTATTAATCTACAAGTTAGTTGATAGTTATTAAGAGTAACATTCAGAAATACACAGAATGAATGTCAATATAAGTCCAGTAGGCTGCGGATATTAAATAAATAACCGCATCCTCGTTGAGAGGCGAAAGATACGTCTAACTAAAAAAATTATGAAAAAAATGATTTGTCAGAATTCTGTTAACATGTGTTTAGGTATTTTTGTTTATGAGACATCAAAACAATGTCATACATTAATAGTTGTAAAAACAAAAATAAAATCCAATTTCTGGAAATTTTCATAATTATTGGAAACTTAGAACTAAAAAAAGTAAAAAAAGATCATGAATGCCAAACAAATGCTGATAAGATACGACTACTTTTTTTAGTTTACTATTTTTCGTCAGAGTTTCTCAAATTTTGATACCCGGTTAGAGGAAGATGACAAAAAATGGATTTGCGATGAAGGGGTAAAATACAGTGTGTGTGTGTGTGTATATATATATATATATATATATATATATATATATATATATATATATCATATAGGAATACAAAGAATAATCATGATCGCCATCATCCTTTTTACAATATACATCCTCACCGACTCTTCATCTACACTTGGGGACTGGGTCAAAAACAACAACAGACATTTTTAGAAGATAAAATAAGTGGAAATAGGAGTGGACAAGACAAGAAGTTACTTATTTCAAATTTATTATGCTTGTACTAATGTACTTGTACTATTTAAAAAATATTCAAGTTTTATTTTTGTTATAATTTTATAAGTTAACCAGAGTTTTAATTTTTATGCATTCAAGTTTAAAGGAATTAAAAAAAATCAAGAAAGCACATGTAACGCTTCGAATTGTTCGTTCCAATTCAATGATAACCAAATTTTTTTAATTTCATATAAAATTATTTCGTTCATTCATCATTGACAAATATTAAGTTAGAAGTTGTTTTAAATGTCATAAAAACACAATTGAAAAGAAAAACAAATGTCAGTTTTTTTGTCCAGAAGACATTCAAGATATTTTCTAATAACGCACAAAAAAATCAAGATTTTATTTTACAAGAAAATATGATAACTAAATGCAAATGAAGTTAAAAGAAAATGTTATGCATTTTTTAATAACTTATGGAAATGCATAAAAATGCTACATAAAAACTAGGGTTGTATTTTCATTTGATTGACTAATTAATCCATCGCTCTCTCTATTTCTCTCTCTCTCTCTATATATATATATATGCACACATATACACAACAGAGGTTTGCTGATTATTAATAGAAAGAAAAGCAAATTTAAGATAAGACTGTTTTAAAATGTTCTCTAAGAACAATAAAGGGGTTAGAGAAGTAATGATTATAACCAGATTGAAAAAACGACAACTGTATACAATTAACAGGCAAGCAGTATTAAAATATATTGTGTGTGTAAATTTGTTTTAATATTTGTGTTAAATGTTAGGAAGTATGTGTGAACTGTTTAAAATCGTTTGTTGTTTCTCTGACTGCTTGTTTGCCGCCATGATAATCTATATAGTAAGATGGCGGCGACGACGCGACCGCCACCACCTTTTTATTGGAATTGCGCGGCGTATTGCACCCCCCCGCTCCGTTATCCCCCTTGTCAGAGCTCCGGGGGACAAAAATACCATTTTATACACCTCTTCTTACCTCATTTTCTGCGTTCTCTGTTGTTTCTTTCCCACTTGTTTTGGTACTGCTTGTCGTCTTGGCCGGTGTCTGCTAGATAGAGAGTTTACGAATTAACATAAAAATACATATTATAAATTAAATAAATGTCAATAATACAGAACAGATCTAAAATAGTAAAACATGCAGTCATTTTATATTTAAAAAGAGAAATAAAAAAACAGTTAAACTAGTAACAAAAGATCATGTGTATGTTCAATTAAACATTTACCAGGAAAAATTGCATAAATTGGATAATAAAAGTGAAACGGAAACCATATCTTGGGTTTCTAGAGAGAGTAAATACAATTACAAATTCACTATGTACTTTCACAACAATACATTATGATTAACGATAACTTCTTTATTGCTATTTACATAGAAATCAGCAACACTAAATCAATGACAATGCTATTTACTTTTTTTTTTTTTTAGTTTACATGAAAAAAAAAAGTATGTTATCTTTTTTTCTAGATGATTATAGAAACATTTCCAATGGGACTATGTACGTAAATACAATTTCAGGTTCAAACATAACTACTAAATAAATTATGAAAGGATCATGATTGTATCCTTTTTTTTATTTCCTAAGGACCTCTCCACACTTTATTCTTTTTTTTATGAAAATGTTTTGTTAATAATTGTTAGTATGGGCTGAGAAATGACAATCAATGTCACATTTTTAAAAAATAAATTTGTAATAGCAATAAAAAACGTTTTTTTTTTATATTTAAAATGTTCCCATTTATCCAGTAATATGATTTTTTTCATTTTTTATAACTAAAAACATTATAGCAATTCAACTAGCAAGTAAATAAGTTAGGTACTAACTAGTTTTTTTTTATTTTTCATGTCAATCTCAATAGCAATCAATGGTGCAAATAATTAAACTGGATACATGTGTTTGTAGAGTTGATAAATCAATCATTCAATCAATGGTAACAATGATCAGAAATGTAGACTCCGAAAAATGGTTTTTAAGGCTAGAAATGCAAAAAATAAGAACTTAATTGATTTTCCAACCGGCCAACCCTAACAGCAGTTTATGAATTGATGGACAAGCAAAACCATTTGCTTTGTAATAAATGATTTTAAAAATAAAAAGATTAATACAATTGAGATGTCGTTGGTTCAACTTCAAGTAATCAAATTGTCATTGTTTGACGATAACGTCTCAATTTGCTCCAAAAGTCGGCTTTAAGTTTATAGGAAAATCATTCCAAATCTATTCATGATTTATTTTAAAATTTAGATTATATAGTTTTTGAGCTTATACAAGAACAAGAATATATATATATATATATATATATATTTTTTTTTTTTTTTTTTTTTTTTTTGCTTACACATTTTTTGTGAAAAGTAAAAGCGATCGCCAGGATAATTTCGTGTTGAATTGTCTGCGAATATTTGACGTTTTGTTTCCCAACAGGAAACAAAAAGTATGCACAATTTTAAAGACAAAGATAACAGTTTAAAATAAATACAATGAATAGATTTGAAAGAAATGCATCTTCTGATATGAGTGTAACAAATTAAATATGGATTTTACCATGCTGAATTATTGAAGAGAATTTTGCTGCAGATAAAATGTAAAAATGCCATAGACAAGATTTCACATCACAGTTCGTGCATGATCATGCTCAATCTCATAGTTTCTTAAAATCAGGAATAACAACAGCAAAACTTGATGTGATGGTATTTATGATTAAAAACTAAATGATTAAGTAGGAACGACGTATGTAAGTGGTTAAGTGGTAAATTAAATATAAAAATGTATTGAACTGCAAAAAGCGAGAATCTTTTGCCGATACTGCTTGTTCTTCCTTAGTGTATCCGATGATGGCCCGCGACGAAAGTAGCAGTACAAACGAAGAAATGACAACATAATAATAGTAATAATAATAATAGTAATAATAACAATAATAATCACAGTGATTTAATAATAATAAAATAAAATAGTAGTAATGAAGCGCCAACCAGATCACATTGGTAACCCATTGGTTACAACAGCGATGATAGTAACATTTAAACAAATATACATCATAACAAAATAAAGTCTAAAACACATAAAAAAAAGAAGTAAAAACAGTAGAAAAGTAATGAAAATAAAACTAACCTTTTCTTTTTTAGTTTTGTTAGGCATGATAGCCAATTCGTGTTATTGCTGGTTTAGAGAGAATGTGATTGTGAATAATTGTGAATGAATAAAAATGTGTTCGTAGTAGTATGAAAGTGTAGAGAATTAGCCAGTGGATATTTCCGCTTCCGTAGTTAGTATTATTATATATATTAAAAGGATAAAAGGATAAAAAATGTTTCTATAGATTTTTAATTATTTTACTTATTTGTTTGTGTTCTGTTGCGATGATTTGGTTGCTAAATAAATACCGGTGGACAGTAAAAGGGAAGGGAGGGGGGAATAAAAGATCCCTTTTTTTTTCTTTCTTTGGTTTGTTTGTTTGTTGCTTTTTTTTAAAAAACAGGGGGTTCCGAGATGAATGTAGGTAATATATATATATATGTATATGTATGTATATATAGATAAATATATATATATATATATATATATATATATATAGATACATATATATATATATATATATATATATCCGTGGCTTATTATTCGTGCACCCTCTACTGTGTGTATTTCAGTGTTGGAAGGCGGCAGCAACACTAAAATATTATTTAGCAAGAAAGAGTATAGAAAAGGAGAAGGAACACTATGTGAATAATAGTTAAACTAGCCTCATGATTGGCTGTTTACGTCACATGATCTGACTTATACGTCACAAGATTTGTGCGTAGATGTCACGTGAAATATGTCATTTACGTAGACAAGTGCTGTCATTGAACTATCAGAGTTGGGATGATCGTCACACCAACTCCTATTTTCAATTCATTAGTTGATTGGTTTTTGTTTGTTTTTTTTTACTACTATTGATATTTTGTAAATCTGTCTTTGATTATTACATATCCTTATTAAATATTTCTCATGAGTTTGTTTTACTTTTTGTTATTATTTCACCATTATTTCTAGGCCGCTTTTTTTCCTAAGTAACAGAAAGAATCAGCCGCTCCTGAAGAATAAGTACTAGTAGTAAGTATTTTATTGCTATTATTATCGAAGAAATAATCACCTTATTAATTATCCCAATTTGTATTTCACAGACTATTGTTAAATTTAAAGTTTGATTGCTTATGTGACAACTGCCTCATTAACCGTAACTAAAATGAATAATTTCAAACTAAAATACAGTAAAATTTAAATAGCTGATTTTAATGTATTGTTTATGAGGATTTATTTTTATTCCTATGAATTAAATTATTTAATTTAATTCATAGCAATAATTATTAAAAATCAAATGATATAATTATGAAATTAAAAAATATAGTGAAATCTTTGCAATTAAGTATCACGAATTTTATTTGCAATGTATGTAAAAAATAATACAGATTTTGACAAATGATACAAAAACATGGTGACAAATTTATCTTGGTAACTGAATTAACAACGAAGTTATGAAAAATCTCATTTCATGCTTTATTAAACATAAAGACAATTTTAACAGTGTGTAACTGAAAATGCAGGCTTCAAACAAGTTAAAAATCATAGATATAATATCATATAGGTAGACTTAAAGTAAGAGAAACATAATGCTAATAGAACCAATAATTCTTAAATCAGACCAGACAAAATTGTGTGAAAATTTCATTCCCATAAACAAAATTGTAAAGATGAAACAAAATAGCAATTTTTATGGATCATATACATTTCATTTCAACAAATGCCTTGCAACATTTTCCTACACTTCATAGCACAAGAGAGAGGAAGCTATTTTTATTTTCAGTAGTACACCAACAGAAAACCTATATTAACACCATATAAAAGCAACTAGAAGTGCAATTTTGCAATAGAGCAAAAACAGGTCTGAAGTATAACATCACTCAATAAAACCCAGGTCTAACTAATAACACAACAACTTTTAGGCAAAATTTGACTTTCTGGCAGTCTCCTAGGAAGACACACTGATTCCAACACTTCTTTAACAATTTGATGCCTTTTTTGTAGAACAATTTGTGTTTGGCCTCAAAATAAGCCTCAGTTTTCAATTTTTCATTGGAGCCAAATCTCTTTCCCTGGAGCATTCTTTTGAGGTCTGCAAGCTGCCAGTAACTTTATCTTTACAATTTTGTTTATGAGAATGAAATTTTCACACAATTTTGAGAGCCAGATCTGGAGAATAGGGTGGATGCAGAAGCAATTTGAAGTGCAATTCATGTAGTTTTGCCATCATTGCAATTGATTGGTGACATGGTGTGTTGTCTTGGTGAAAGATCACTTTTTCTTCTTCATTTGTGGTCATTTTTTGGCGATTTCTTCCTTCAAATACACCAGAAATGTTGTATAATATTTGCTATTGATGATTCTTCCTTTCTCAAGGTAATCAATGAACAAAATACCTTACACATCCCAAAATACAAAGGCCAAAACATTTGCCTGCTGATGTTTGCATCTTTGGACGGCTTTTACCTGCTGCTGTCCACACAGCTGACTGCCAATTTGACTTCAGAGTGAAGTGGTGGATCTGTTTCATTCGCTGTCACATATTTATGCAAAAACTTCTTGTGTTGAAACAGTTGCAAACAACACTGAATCATTGTTGTTTTTGATCATTTGTGAGCAAATGCTGCACCCACTTTGAACACAGCTTCCTCATTAACAAATGTTCATGCAAAATGGTGAATACACTGCCTTCTGATATGTTCAACTCCTCTGCTATCAAACACAACTTGAATTTACAATCAGCCAAAATGAGTTTGTGGATTTTTTTATTTTTTTTGTGTTTTCCGGGACAACTGCTGAATTTAGGCAACCTGAGTGTTCAGCATCATTTGTGTTAGTAGGACCACATTTAAAGTCAGGATACCACCTCTTAACTGTTATTTTCGATGGAGCAGAGTCCAAATAACACTTATCAAGCTAATGCTCTTCTTGAACAATATTTTTCCCATCAGAAAGCAATGCTTTATCAACACACAAAATTCAGATTTTTCTATTATTTTGAAAATTTGCAACAGTAGCTTCACTTAAATAACTAATTTGTAAACTTATCAGATTGGGCCCAAATTTTGTCACATGCCATTTGTTGAAGATTAGTACTTCATAAAAATTGTAAAAAAATTTTATTAGTGGTGCCATCTATGTGTCAGGCCCAGGACTTAATTGAGTCATGTGTTAACATACTGAAGTTACCATAAAAAATATCCATTGGTGGAACATGCCTGAAATTTTGAAATTTTGAAACTTTACTAATTTTGCAAAGATTAAAAAATTCAGCTCTTTTCACTATAATACTGATACTTTTTGTAATGTATGTATCTTATTTTTTGAAATTATGTAATTTTCAATTCATCAAAAATAGGACTACAAAACCTGGAAGTCTGTTTTAAAAAAGGAAAATTAATTACTTCATAATAGTGCTTTAAACTTCTTCAGTTTTAAGCTCATAAAAGACTTTCTGGACATTGTGAATGGTTCTCCTGTGATTTACCAACTAAAATATCTTTTATGAAAGACTTTATATCTAGCCAGCACAATATGATATAATGGTTAACAAGATTTCCTCACTAGATCAATTATGACTGAGGAGTAAGTTCAATTTTCACTTTCAGCCTTGTGCCACAATCTTAAGCTAAGAAAATTACCATCACTTGAAACTGGTATGGCATCAAAGTCCCATCTGAAGACAAATGTTGATTCCACTTGGGTAATATCAATGACTTGGTCAATGTAAAAGTTGGAGTAATAATAAACTGCAACCCATTGGCCTGAGGTCAACTGAAGTGATGGTTCATTGTCGCAACTGCCAGAGTTGTTTAAATACTCAGAATCACTAAATACTTTTTTTCTTTCCTTTCTCTTACAGATGGAAATGAATCGACTGATTTTCTAGTCATCAAGTTGTTGCAAATATCAGCTTCCATTTTCAGATTTCCTTCAGCTGATGTTGATCTATGATACTTAAGAGAACCTCCAGATATCTAATTTGACATTCCAGTGCTTGCAAACCACTGCTTGTTAGACATTTCACAGGCAGAGCTGTCTTAACATATGGGCTTGATGGGCACTTGCCTGGGGAGGCCACATGGACATACAGTTACCAGCTTGTCAGTGTATGTTAAGTGACTTGTGTTACAGAAGTTCCTTTTTAGGAAATACTAAAAAAATGAAATTACTATGACAAGCCACACATATTGCAATTGATGAAAGTATATGTTATAATAAAAAGATGCATTTTATTTAAGTTGGTTCCCAAATAAGGAATGTTTCCATTTGACCTAGAAGACACCAGAAATGGTGAGATCTATCTTCAAAGAGGCTGCCCACCTATATAAATGGAAGGGTTATAGTGAAGGATCAGATTGTAACTGAGAAAATGGCTGCAGTTAAAGTGGCATCTGATAAATGTTAGGAGGATATGCGATGCTCTGGTTGGAATTATCTTTTTAAGGATTGCCCAGTTTGACAAGAAGATGCACAACAGCTACAAAATACATGCGATAATCCTTTGCTTCTGGCATCATGGGTTGAGCCACATTGCTTCAGTATGACTGGGAAAAGAAGATGAGATGTCAGTGTCAGTCTCTTCAAGTGAGTTGTGAGTGAGACACTACCAGTCTTAGACATTTATGTAAATAGAATCAACAGAGTGGCACTGGCAAACAGGAGCTGTTCACAGTCACTCAGCAAGCAAGTCAGTCTGTCAAATCTGGCTGGAGAAGGAGGTGGATGTACAAATAATAAGCAGTAATACCCTCAAATGCAATGGAGTTGTGAATCTTAAGCATGATGTTGATAATACAGCTCTCCTTGACATCAACTTCTTGGTAGTAGATGAAGAATTATTCAGTTTTGTCCTGTTACTTGGGTTTGACACTATCAAAAAGCAGGGCAGACTCCAAATGACGAAGTGTGGAAATGTGCGGTTTCCCAAACACAGGATGGCTCATTGCACCACCATTAAAATAGAGGAATCACATTTCTGTTCTGAGTTCAACCCCAAAAATAAGATATAGCTCACCTCATGAAAGTGGTCAAACACCAGAAAATTTGTAGAACAAGATGCACAAATATCCAATACCAAAATGTGTCAAGGAAGAACACAACCACTAGCTGGATAATAATTAGAATTTTGTTCTCCATGAGGTTTAATTCTGTTGATGGCAGTAACAAAAAAAAAATAAAAGTAAAACGCAGCCAGTATTAGACTATTGGGAACTAAATGAGTGCTTAGACACACACAGTCAGCGCAGGCATATGTGAGCACAAAAACTGAGGGAGTGACAAAAAAGACCTGATATACTTGACCTACAGCAGACCTACCCAAAAATGAATATTCACAAGTCCTTTTGGCCCTTTAAAACCATGATCCTTGAAGGGTGAAGATATTGCTTGACATAAATGGGTTTTGGCTTGAATGTTGCACCATTCATAATGAAAGCCATTGTTGATATCACACTATTGAAAAACAAGTCAGTTCAATGAGAGACCTCATCATATGTTGATATTTATGTTGATGAGAGCATGATTTCAGCAGACCTTGTGAAAGAGCACTTAGCTGCTTTTGGTCTGACCTGCAAGGAGCCGGGGTCGGTTACAGAACAGCACTCATGTTCTGGATCTGCATGTTGAGGGAGAGAACAGCTTGCTTAATTGGAGGCATGGAAATGACATTCCATCAGTTCCTGAGGTCATAATGTGACACAACATCTTGTGGTGTGGAAAACTGGTGGGTCAGTTGCCTGTATGTGGTTGGCTTCGTGTTGCCACTTCATTTGTTAAATTCAAAGCAGAGTCAATTACGTCTGGGTGGGATGATAAAATGAAAGATTCTCCCCTTAAAAACATGATTGAGGACACAGTAGCAAGAATACACCAAAATGACCATGCACGGGTCAATGCAAGTTTTCTCACCACAGGTAGGTTGCAGCTTGGGAATGATGCACAACATGTCAATTACCAGAATTGAATGCTATCCTAAAGGGTGTCAATTTAGCAGTACAGTGGAGCACAATGGTGTTTCATCTTTTCATGGAGTTTGCATGTGTGCACTGGGGAATATTAGACATGCTCACTGGCAAAGCCAGAATATGAACTAAGGTGGCAAGTGGGATGCTGATTCAGATGTGCTTGAGTACTCTTTAAAGCTGTTCCAAGAGTACAAGTTATTGATCACTATAACTTCAGTGATGTCATGTAAAGTCAAGAGTCAAACAGATAAGCTTACAAGAATACCGCAAGGATGGTATGATGTGATTAAGAAGGAGGTCAAACCAACATGACCTATATGTTCTTCAGTGGTGGAAAAAAATTCTCCAGACCAGATAAATGCAATACATTGTCAGAGTGGACATCCTGGCATTAGATGGATGTTATATTTTGTGAGAAAAGTTCACCTTATGACATCCAAGGCGGCCGTTAGGGCAGCGGTTGAAAAATATAACGGATGTCAGTTGATTGACTCAGTTTCAAGTCGTTGGCCACAAGTGACTGGAATTTGGACCCACTTGGGAATGGATATTATGGATATTACCTATTAAAGTGAACAACACTACCTTATGTTGATTGACTGCGTCCCTTAGTCGATTTGCAATATGACGACGTCTGCTTTAGTAAGACTCAAGAAGTGTCACCCGACAACTGGAAACAATTTTTTGAACGATGCTTACCATCAGAAATTCTAATCGACAATGACACTGCATTTCTCTTAAAAGATTTCTTAGATGACTGCAGAGTCCAACTTCGTTTCCATGGTGCGTACGTTCCTGCAAAAAACAGCATAATGGAAAGATTTCATCGGAGCATGAAGAGAATTGCGACAAGAAAGCACTGTTCAATAATGGAGACAGTGTACTGGCACAATGTCACACCGAAGAATGACACATTGTCCACTACTGCTTCCGTCAATATAATCCACTGTCACCAAGTTAGAATGAAGGGAATTACTACAATATTACCACCTGTTTGTTGTAAGAATCACTTCATGTACAGAGTGGGGAACAGAGTGTGGGTGAAAGCTCTACCCATGGCCAGTGTACTTCCAGATATCAAGTGTGTCGTGTGATGGACATTGTAAGTCCACAAATAATAATGGTTAACGGGATGCCTCAGCATTTAAAAGATCTTCGCCTTTTCATTAACTATTGCGATTCCGACGACGATTATTTATCGTCTGAAAGTGATCAGGTAACTGAGCTCTATGAATCCGGATGCTTCCACAGACGTGGAGAGTCCAGAAACTCCGGATATGCCCGATGAACACCCAGGAGACGACTTTCCATTCACATGTAATAAAGATGTTTCCATTACGGCAAAGAACCAGGGTGAAGAGACTCGCCCCAGTTTGTGATCATGAGATAGAGGGTGGGGTACGTTTATCGAAGAAAATGGTGAGAAAATGTCAAACCAATCGACAGCGTGTCGCACGTATCCTAAACTACAAAAAAGAAAGAAAGCGCGCACGTGATTCTTGTTTATATATGAGAACTTCATGCAAATTTGTTGTCGTGCCTCAACCAATCGCTGACTTTTCAACTTAAACAGGTTCTACACGTGACTGGAGTAGTTACCCGGCATGAAGGAGAATTTCTTGAGACGTGCAGCTGCTGTAATGAAGTTTATCCTCCTAAATATTATACAGTTCAGCATTTGTATTCATTTTTTGCTGATTCTACACATCACTGGAATGTATCAATGGTGTAGCCTAAAAGGTTACTGCGTGAGTAATAACCCAAAACGAAGGTTGGAATGGAAATAAATAGTAATCAAATAGAAAATATACAAGCTGCGGGAAGTAAATAACCGCTTCTGGTAGAAAACCGATAGAGAGTAAAAACAAAACAAAAAAAGACACCACCCTCTCGATAGAGTCCAACGTTGGGCTCATACTCGTTACTGTCCATAGGGACGTACATAACACCCCACCCTTTTTAGATTTACGCTGCATAGAGTAATTTTTTCTTTTAAGGTTGATGTCAACCCCTTCCGTAACTCTTCACACCAGTGTTCTCATCCTTCTCTTACTCATTCTCTGAAATTCCCGTAACTTGTTCCTCTTTCTCATCACTCACCTCTTATGTAACCGCCTGCACACCAGTGGCAGTTCTGCCTTGCTTGGGGTGAAATGATAAAAAAAACTTTAAAAAAAACTTCTTTTTCTCTTACTACGCCTTTTTCGGACTTCTATTTCAGGAACTTTCTGGGGGTATGAGTACCTCGAATGTATAAAAAAAAAAAAACTTTTTTTCTGAATATTTCTAGCCACTTGGAAAATCTGTCTACGACGATCAAACCATATGACCCATTAAGTAGACCAGCAAAGTCAAATGTTAAGATGTGACCATGGGCGATCAGTTTCTGGCCATGAGTTAAACATTATTGGTGGTGCTTTAGTTGCTAAAGTACAGCCTTTAGATGACTTCACCAACATTTCTATGTCTCTATTCATGCTTTGCCAGTATACATAACTTCTCATGCTTTTTATTCTTAAAATACCAGGGTGCCCTCCATCGAACTCTTTCAGGATTCGTTTTTGTAATGCTAAAAATACCACTACTCTTTTGCTATACATGAACGTCATCACACATTGAATAAAACTAGGAATCTGTATAGCTTCTGTCTTTTAGTTTTTCCTTTATTTCCATAACGAACTTGTCATTCGACACTTTCTTTTTTAATTTCTTCTAAAGTCACCGGTAGTTCCCGCACAGTATAAGTACCTTTTTTTTTCTTTTTTTTTATTTCTACCTTCGATTGTAGAGAAGCAATGGCCGTGTCTTCTGAAAGTCCATTATTTTTTTTGGAATGTGTCTGAACAATCCGTCTGCATGACTTAACATACTCCACGACAAGAAATCCATTCTGAAGTCGTAATTTAGTAGAATAGTTCCCCATCGTTGTAACCTGTATGAATCAGTAGTCCTTTTTTTTCTTTTTTTTTTTTTTAACCCATAAATAGCTATCAACGGTTTATAATCCATTTGTAAGGCAAACCTCCCGTGAATTAATGTATGAAGTTTTTAAGGGCAAAGACAGTCCCTAAACTTTCCTTTTTTTATTACGAAATAATTTTTTTCAGCTGGAAAAGCATCCTGGATGCATGTGCAATAGGGTATCATTGAGCGGTCTTCGAATTTTTGCTTAATGCAGGCTCCTGTACCGTATGCACTAGTGTCAATTGCTACAATTATTTCTTTTTTTTTTGGCTGGCGATATGACACAAAAAAAAAAAAAAAAAATATAAAGTTAACATTTCTTTAGTTTGTTTCGAAAGCTTCCTGGCACTCCGCCGTCCAGAAACCATTTAGAGTCTTTCTTCAATAGTTCATTTAATGGAGCTCACTAACAATGTATGTTTGGCACAAAAACAGTGTAATAGCTTGCTAATCCAAGGAAAGGCATTTTCGGGAACAGGTATGTCTTTTATAGTACTGACTCGTGCTGAATCTGGTCTCCTGCCATTCTTGTTAATTATTTGTCCCAAATATTTGATTTTGTCCATAAAGAATTCACACTTTATCCCTCAGCTTGAATCCATAATCCTGAATTCTTTTAAAAACTTCAAAACATTTTCCTTATATTCTTCTCGGTTATCACTTTTCAGCAAAACAGCAAGATATTTGACTGCAAAGTCAAATCCACTCAGCATAGTGTCCATGACGTGCTGAAAAATACCTGGAGCAACCTTTTTCCGAACGGTAAACGGTTGAATTTATACAATCCTCGATGTGCATTTATGGTCAGTAATCTTAAACATTCGTTATCTACTTGAATCTGAAAACATACGTTGCTTTGGTTAATTTTAGAAAATATCCGACCTTCGCTAAGTTGCACAAAAATCTCTTCCAGCTTCAAAAGTGGGTAATATTCATTTTTGAGCGCATTGTTCAAACCCGTGGGAAAATCCGCGCAGGCACGTATCTCTTTCGACTTTTTTTTTAATGTATGCTGTGGGTAAAGCCCAGTCACTATAGTCGGCTTTGAACAAAAAAAAAACTCTTTTTTTGAGTTTGTCAAGCTCGTCTATTTGTTTTAACAATGCAAACGGTACATTCCCTATTATTTTTTGGAAAACTGGTTGTACGTTTTCCTCTAGCTTAAATTTCGCTTTCAACTTATTACACCTGCCTAGACCACCAGAAAATACCTCTTGGAATTCAGTTTTTAGTTCTTTCTTTAAAGTTTGTTTCGTTTGGTAGAACTCTCTGGCAAAATGAACTGATTAAATTGTTCCATAATTTAAACTGCTCCATCCAATTCGTCTCAAAAGGGTCATTTGTATTTTTCAGTACAAATAGTCTTAACGTCAACGTTTTTTTGTTGTTGTTGTTTTGACACATTTGTAATAAATTCTCATTCGAATTTTATTTTCTCTTCAGTTACACGAAGAGCGATTTTTTTTGGTAACCATTAACGTTGTTTTCTAATTTTCCTCCATGTATATTTATTTATTATACTTAAGTCAAATTCGCTATCCAACTGTTAGTGTTATTTGATATTTTTGTTCAGGATTTTTACCTACACAAATTTTGCTATATTCCGATCAGAAGATTAATTTGCATTAGTTATTTTAACGCGATTACTCGTTTACTGTTCTTTTTTTTTTTTTTAATCGTTGTCTCAGAGTAAGCTTTTTTCTTTTTTTGCAATAAAAACATTCCTTATTTTTTAATAGAAAGACATTATAAAAATGTCGTTCACCACATGCGTAGCAGGTGTCAGAAGTAATGTCTTTCCTTCTTCACTTTTTTTTTTTTTTTTTTTTTGCACCTTTTTAATGTGCTTATTTCGATATCTTTAGCGTCTCTTCGGACACTTATAAATTTTTGACAATCTTCAGCTAAGTTCTGTAAAGTGAAATTGACTTATTTTCAAATTTATTCAGAACCCTTTTCCTGATTTCAGCACCTCTTATTGACCACAAACCTTAAACAAATATTAAGGATTTAAAATTGTCAGGGCTTAATTCTGCCAGTTTGAATCCCTCACGCTGATTATTCATGATATTAGCGAACGTTGTGAAGTTTTCCTCGTCATTTTTTTACCAAGTTCATACATTTCTATCTTTTATGGAACAATGACATCTTTGGACTGCACACTTCCAGAAGCAAACAAACCGTTTCTTTAAATTTTAGGTCACTAGTTTTCTCTGGTAAAATATAATTCATAAACTTTGTGTATTCGACAGCGCCTAGTTTTTTTAAAACAAGGCTGACCTTTCTGTCGTCGGATCAATTTGCACAGTCCGTTTCGTAAATGTTTTCTACGATAATGTTACGTGTTCTTCTGGAATATAATTAAACTACTCCATCGCCTTTATGATAGTATCTCGAGAACAAGCACTTGAATCGTCGTTCCTGTAACTTGTTATCATTTTCTGTTGTTATTCTTACAACAATTCAATGATTTTTTTTGAATTCTTGCTGTTTTGTTTATTTAAGATTTCCATTTTAAAACTCCACCGATTTTACTTTTCACAAAAGTATATATATTTCTTTTTATGTTGTACTTTTTTCTTCTGTCACCAGTGTATCCTTAAAGAATTTTACGTAAAATCCTTGTTCACAAAAGTTATAATGGTAACTTTTTTCTGTCAGTTTTGTCGATACTGTGTGGAATACTGTATCCGTGAACGTTTTTTAGTTGTGTTCGGCAAAGCCTTTATCACAAAAATGTTGTACTGGTGATCTTTTTCTTGAAGCCGGACAAAATTTTCATCAACAAAATTTTCGTCGGCGTAATCTTCGACACCAAAATGTTCGTCACTAAAACTTCGTCACGAAAATCTTTTTCAGCCAAAGTGTTGTATTGCGCCAAATCTTCGTCGACAAATCGATGACTGTCCAAATCTTCGTCGCAAAAAATTCCGACGGCCAAACCTTCGTTGTCAAAATGTTGTAACTTAAAAGGTTACTGCGCGAGTATTAACGCAAAAGAGAGGTTGTAAATAAATAGTAATAGTAATAGTTATAATATCACCAACGACAAGAATCGTAAACTGCGTAAAGTAAATAATCACTGCTAGTAAAGAACTACATTATTTATTGTACTAAGAGTATAGTAAGGAACTACTAGACAATAAGAAAAGCACCATCCTCTCAATAAGGATTAAGACCTACTCATTACTGTCCATAGGTAGGTACATAACAATTAACATCTTCTCTAGGAAAAACTGGCGTGGTCAAGTGTGTCTGATGTTTTCACGCTCTGCAGAGGAGGTTCGAGAAAATAAAATATGCACTGGATTCTCTATTCAGCTGACAATGAAAAGCAAGTGAATACAAGGTAAGAAACAGAAGGATTGAGCAACAACAACAATAAAATGAAACACCTGAAAACAATCTTTCTCACTATTCTTTGAAATGACTTATTTTTTTTAATCATTTCACCCCAAGCAAGGCGGTACCGCCACTGATATGCAGGGGGTCACATAAAAGAGTTAAAGTTTTAGCCAGGAGGAGAGTAAAGAGAAAGACGAACCAGCTACAGGGGGTGAAAGTGAAAGGGCAAGAGAAGGATGTGAAGACAGTTGCGAAGGTAGAGAGAAAGGAAAAGAACAAGATAAACGGGGTGATATAGAAAGGACTGGATTTAAGTGGAATTGACTTTGCATTTAAATTCCTGGAGGTTGTAGACGTCAGGAAAGCAAGTATATGGAAGGGAGTTCCACAGGTGGGAAGCGCGAGAAAAGAAGCTGATGGAATAGAATTGTCGGCTGCATTTGGTTGATCTAATTGTAAATTGGTGGGACCTTGTTGCCAGTCTGGTTTCACGAGTAAATTCTTGTGGAGGGGGCACCAGTGACCTAAGTTCGTCAGAGCAGAAGCCATGGAAATATTTATAGAAGAGGGAAGTCACATCCTGCAGATGACAAAGTGGCTGAAGTCGAGCTGCCACGTCGGGAGAATGAACAAAACCAGCAAGGTCCTGCAATCAAAACATCCTTGTATCCATGAATTTTCTTGAGTCTATGAAGACCTATCTTCAGGAAACTAGATACAAATTTAGTAAATATGACTTTAAAGCCAAGAGTATATGTTCATATAAGGATTACAGTGGCGGGATAAAAACGAGGACGGGAACGAAGTCTGCGTCCTTAATACATATGATGGATCAACAGAAAAGCTACTTCTCATTAAAGCCAAAAAAATCAAGGTGAACACTTTCCTCTTCATTCTGAACACTTAAATTTTTCAACTAACAAAACGTGCAGAGACTTATTCACTGACTGGAAACCATTGCTTTGAATGCACTAAAGAAAAAGTGTGAACAAGTGGCTAATACACTCCCGATCAAAATTTTAAGACCACTTAAAAATCTTTAAAAAGAATTTTTTTTTTTTTTACAGATAGATTTTAAACTCCTACCACTTAAGGTTACCAATACTACAATCTAAAAGGTTATGGAAACAAAAAGCTACATTCCAAACATTTTATTTAGAATTTACATTTTTATAAAATGAGGCGATTTACACATGATCAAAATTATAAGACCAGAGACAAAAATTCTACGAAATTGTACAAAAGGTGTATGAAAACATTCAACAACCAAATTTAATAATGAAGTCGACCTCCGCTGCTTTTAATGACTTCAAAAATTCTGTCGGGCATGCTAGAAATAAGCATTTCCATTAAGGTGCAGACTGGGATTAGAGCAGACTGGGATTCATTCCGAGTCTTCCTCTGTGACATCCCTTGGAACAACGTCTTTAGTCTTCCCATCGAAGAATGTGCATCCGAGGTCTCCTCCCGGGTTAAGGCTGGCACCGATGCCTTCATCCCTGCTAGGAAATTCCAGCTTAAATTTCATTCGTCTCCATGGTTCTCACCCGCTTGCTCGGCTGCCATTGCCCACCGGAATCATTTCTTCCGACTCTATCGTAATTACGCGTCGGGCCAAAACAGGCATCTTTTCACTTCAGCTCGTAATAAGTGTAAAAGGATATTTAACGAAGCTAAGATATTGTTTGCTGCCAGAATGAAGCAACGCATAGCATGCTGTAAATTCGGCGCTAAAGACTACTGGCGACTCTGTAAAAGTGTACTTAACATGAGCAAGTCCACAATACCCCCGCTAATCAACAAATTTGAGGTCCTCACCTCTCCAGCAGATAAGGCTGAATGCTTTGCCCGCAGATTCTCGAACAATTCGAGTCTGGACTCATCTGGAGTTTTTACACCCGACTTCTCACCTAGAACCGAGGCACAACTGAATGATGTCCACATTACACCTTCGCTTGTCTCTAAGATAATCTTAAAACTTGACCCTCACAAAGCGAGCGGTGGTGACGGAATCCCAACCATAGTCTTAAAGAAATGTGCCCCTGAACTCTCCTCTGTCCTTTCTAAGCTCTACAACCTCTGCCTATCTGCTTTCCTGTCTGTTGGAAATCTTCTTCTGTAGTTCCTATATTTAAAAACACTGGAGAACCCTCTGACCCTGCAAATTACCGCCCTATCAGCCTTCTTCCGATCTTTGGCAAAGTGTTCGAAGCCATTATCAACGCCGAGGTGGTTCAGCATCTCACAGCGCACAGGCTCCTCTCGGACAAGCAATATGGTTTCCGCTTCACCAGGTCTACTGCTGATATGCTAACGACCATCACCGAGTACATATACCAGGCACTCGACAGGAATGGCGAAGCCCGAACCGTTGCATTGAATATATCTCAGGCGTTCGACAGAGTTTGGCATGCTGGCCTTCTATGTAAACTGTGGAGCTATGGTATAACCGGACATTTGTTTGAACTAATCCAGTCATTCCTCTCTAACCGCACAATGAAGGTGGTATTAAACGGACATGCCTCCCAGAACTACCATACAAACGCAGGTGTCCCCCAAGGCTCTATCTTAGGTCCTACACTCTTCCTGATATACATTAATGATCTCCCTGATTCCATAAGAGCCCAAATAGGTTTGTACGCCGATGACACCACAGTTTACTCTCGCCTCCTACAAAAATCTGGTGTAGGCGTCAAAGCTAACCTCGCAGCCGAGATTGAAAAAGACCTCCAATCCATATTGGACTGGGGTAAGAAATGGCTAGTAAATTTTAATGCTTCTAAAACGAAGCTACTTTCAATTAACCATCATCGACAATCTCACCTACCTCCCATTTGCATGGACCAGGCTTGCCTCCCAGAGAGTAAAACACTACGCCTCCTTGGTCTCACACTTTCAGCGGACCTGAAATGGAATGACTATATCGAATCCATTGCTAAATCCGCTGCTATGAAAGTCGGTTCTCTGTGTAGGGGCCGGAAGTTTTTTCCGTTTAAATCTATCCTGCACATATATAAATCTACCATCCGCCCGTGCATTGAATACTGCTGCCATATCTGGTCGGGTGCCTCTGCTATTCTCCTCGGGCTTCTCGATAAGGTTCAGAGGAGGCTCTGTAATGTGATAAGATACCGACTTGGTAGACCGCCTGCAGTCTCTCTCCCACCGGCGCGATGTGGCTTCCCTGTGTCTCTTCTATAAATACTTTCACGGCATCTGCTCCGATGAACTTAGATCACTGGTGCCCCCTAAATACGAATTTGAACGAGATACTAGATTAGCAACTAGACCCACCCTTTTACAGTGAAACCGATAAAATGCAACCGTAACTTCTACTCCAACAGTTTCTTTCCTCGCACTTCCCGACTGTGGAATTCTCTTCCAAATGATTGCTTCCCCGACGGCTACAATCTCCAGGAGTTTAAATGTAAGGTCAATAGACACCTCCTAACACACTAACCTGCTCCCATTCTATCAAACACTCTTCCCATCTGCCCAACCCTCATCCTCGGTATCCTTACTCATCTGTCACCTTCCTCCTGACATTCCCTATGTCTAACCACTCCTTCTCTTTATCTTCCCCTATGTAGCCCCATGTGCAATAGTGGCAGTGGAATGCCTTGCTTGGGGTGAGATGATTTTTTTAAAAAATGTTGCTCCAGCTTCTGAAGATGGCTTCACGAAGTTCATTTTTTGTTGAATATTGTTTGCCATTTCGATAAACATCTCTTGTCATCCATCCCCAAACATTTCCAATTGGGTTCAAGTCCGGTGAGCATGCAGGATGTCCCAAGAGATGGACCCCATTTTCTTGTAGAAAGGTCAAGGTCCATCTTGCAGCATGGATTGCAGCATTATCCTGTTGGAATAACCATCCATCCCCACACAAACGATGGCCCTCCGTCATCAAAGATGCTTTTTGTAGCATGTTAACACAACCAGCCGCTCTCTGACGACCCTGCATCACCTGGAGCTCCATCATCCCTCTGTAAGAAAAGGCACCCCATACCATTAGGGACCCTCCACCACTATGATGTGCGGAGAAAATTTCAGGAGGCATGTTTTTGTTATACCAATATCATTGGAAACCATCAGGACCATCTAGATTGAATTTTTTCTCATCAGGAAACAGGACTTTCTTCCACTTCTCAACGTCCCATGTTTGGTATTCACAACCAAACTTTAGCGGTCCAACTTGTAACATGGAAGCAGCCGAGGAATTTGTTTACGCTTTTTATTTACCATGCCTTTTTGTCTTAAGTGTCGTCTGATGGTTACGGGACGGCAATCAGCATCTGTGACTGCCTTAATTTGACTAGAAGAAAGTCCCCCTCTTTCTTAACAACCCGTCTTATTCTCCTACTCAATGCAGGAGAAATGTTTTAGGGCCTACCAGAGGATTTTGCTTAATAATTCTCACTGTTCTTTAGAAAGTTGCAAATCACAGTTTTACTGCGATTTACCTTAGCTGCGATCGCCCGCTGTGACAAATCTTGCTTATGGAATTCTAGAATTCGAGGACGCTCAACTTTGGTAAGTTTGCTTGCTTTAGGCATGGTAACACCTTTACGCAGTGATTGCTAATCTCTAACTGAACTAAAAACATTGGAATTGCCATAGATCTAACAATTTATACCCCTGGTCTTATAATTTTGATCATGTGTAAATCACCTCATTTTATAAAAATGTAAATTTCTAAATAAAATTTTTGGAATGTAGCTTTTTGTTTCCATGACCTTTTAGATTGTAGTATTGGTAACCTTAAGTGGTAGGAGTTTAAAATCTATCCATAAAAAAAATTTCTTTTTAAAGATTTTTAAGTGGTCTTAAATTTTTGATCAGGAGTGTATGTATCACAAAGATCTGAATTGTGATGAACATTTAAACGAATGTGAGCATCTCAAGCAATATATGTCTCTTGATAAAAATTGAGACTGCACTTTACAGAAAAATAATTTCGGGTAATTTGAAAGCTGTATTTCTGAATGTTGAAACTGCACTCAGGGTGTTTATGGGGATGATGGTGACCAACTGTACAGTAGAACGTTCTTTTTCAAGACTAAAACTTATGAGAAAATCTGCTTCATAGCACAATGAGGCAGCATTCATGTGCATTCATTCGTGTGCATGGAAAATGACATCCTATTCCTGAAGACCATTGACTTCAAGTCAATGATAAAGTAAATTATATGAAAAGAAATGTCGCAAATGATTGTTATAACAATTTCATGCAGTGGCATTTAATCTATGTGGATTACTGAGTATTGTTTATTTTATTTTATTTTTTTCAATCATTGTGTATTGTTTAAAATGTTTATCATGTTGGTTAGTTGCTGCTGTACAGCATGTTTTTAATATTTTAACACAAATTTTGTTGAAGTTCTCATAAATTAAATATGTTTACTTATTTATTGACAATTTTCTTTTTATTCCTATGAGTGGTTGCAAAGGAACCCATAATGCTATTAAAACGGCTCTGTTCACAGGATGAGCATGCTTGATGAACGAGTTAATAATTCTTTCTTTCTCAGCATCAACTTGACACTTTTTCCTTCTTTTGTCTCTCGTTTTTAGCAATCCTTTCTTGATGATTACGTCTTTGTCACAAATGTTTTACATACTTTCTTGAAATACCAAGAATTGCCAGTCAGTTGCTGAATTTGCATTCAGCCAAGCTGTAGTTTGGTTGCGTTTGATCAATGCTGAAGTGATGCTTGTTTGTTTTTTGTTTTTGTTTTTTTCACTTTCACCCTTTTTAAATTTGGTTAAAACATTCAAATTTTGAGAGTGTTTAAAAAAATATTTTACACTTACATAAAAGAATAAAATCCCTGAAGATGTTATTTGAGTTAATATATATACTCAAATTTAACCATGAGCATAATAAAATTTTGTCATGAGCCTTACTAAATCTAACTTAAAACACAAAATACAGGTACTTGCATAATTTAAAATATTTTCTTTCACATTTAACACAAAATTTATTTTTGACAAAAATTGACTTGTAATTTTTCATTGCAACTGTAAAATTCCTCCAATAAGTGATTTTCTATTAACTGAAGATGTTTTACTTTTACGAATTTAAAAATGTAAAGTTTAACTCATACTGTTTTCGAGTGTTAACAATAATGATTATAGGGCATTGACGTGGTGTAAATGGTTAGCAAGCTTGTCTCGCTAGAATCATTACAAATGAGTAGTGAGTTTAATCCTCACTGGGTGCACAATACTTTCGGACTTGTGCCATATCTAAGCTGTATTTAGAATCATTTGAAATCACAGTTAGAATCTAATGATTTGAAGTCTACTGTGGCTATGACACTTTACGGGACACCGTGTGAGTGAAAGGTTATTTTCTCTGTTTTTTCAGTAAAAAAAAAAGCATAAGTAATAATTAAATTTACAAAATTCATTTGTAGTGAGTACGAAATAAAAATAACTCTCTTTTCTTCTCTGTTTGCAAATTCGCGAGCCACTGTGAAAATCTATTTTTTAACCAATAGAAAAAAAGATTGCCTATGTGCTGAAGAAAAGATCAAGGAAAATTTCACGAACTAGTGTGAAATATTTATTAACCAATGAAAGGAGAGTAATTTACAAAAAAATAACAAATTGAACTTTCAACAATCCGTGTAATGTTTTTTCTTAACAAAAATGAGATGACCACATGTTCGAGTTGGCTACATATTTCACGATTTTCACTTGGTCAGTCAGTGAAGACAAGGAAGCACCAGACAGTCCATGCTGAACACAATGTAGGAAGAAAATAATCAAGCCGCCTCCGCCCCGCGACCTACATTCACACCCTCTCACATTCTCTCTGTTTTTTTATTATCTCTCCTTCTTCCTCTTCATCTACCCGCCATAGAGGAACAAGAGAGGAACAAGACATTACTGCTACTTTGTTGATACACTCAGCGAAAACATGGACTCACCTTTTTATATACAAATCAAATTTCGAAAAACAAAAAGAATTCTTAATTCTCTTAAACCCCTTACTACGATTTCTCTTAGAACATGTTCACAGTTAATAATTTCATACCTACAATTTGATGTTAAATTGTTCGCTTTTCATTTATTTATATACAAACGAAACAATTTATATTCTTTCAACCTACTGATCTGGAGTAAATTGTGGGGAATTCGGTTATGTTTGGCGCAAGGCCAGTTCGAGCTCCCTACTTCACAATCAGTTTTTAATTTTTCTAATTTGAAACAAATAACTGAATTTTTAATTTTTTTCTTTTTTCGCCAAGAGTTAAAAAGTTAAAATAAAATCTTATTTAATGCATTAAAATTGTTTCCTTTTTCTTTCCTTTTTATTTTATAAATCTTTTAAATAAAAAACCTTTAACTACAGAGTAGTTTAATTATGAGTTGTTTTAATTATTAAAAAAATATGTTTAAAATATTTTTTTCTCAGTTTATATAGCGATAAAATTTAAAATATTAAAAAAAAGTATACCCAGTTTATTTCATTATTTCAGTTAATTAAAATTTTCATTTAAAGAAATCAGAATAGCTGAGGCGACAGCAATTCGAGTTGGTATGACAAAATAATTGTTTTATAAATGAATGTCAAGAAAAAATCCTTTCTGCAAATTAGTTTATCACAATCTGGCCTAGTTTACCACAGTGCGAACACGTGTCAAAGTGGTGAAATTTCCTTTTATTTCAACTGCTTATATCTCGTTTATTTTCGAGGTTATTTTGATAAAGAAAGTATGTAAACAACATTTAATCTTGTCTTATTTTAAAGATACGATCCTTTTTCACACGTGATGATTACGTCTCTTTATATCATTATTTTAACAACAAAATTTCCATATTTTCGAAGTTGACAATTTCATAATGGTGTTATTTTTTTTTTTAATTATGAAAGTTGTGCCTGTTTTTTACTCATCGAAACAGTTCTAACTTAAAAGAAAAAAGATCGCGACAATTTGGAAGGCAAACCACAGGTTTGAAGTTGTCTTTTTAAAAAAATTCTAAGTTGAAATTTTTAGTGTAGGAAATACCAGAGAAATTCAACACTTATTAAAAATAAATAAATAAATCTCTAAGATAAACGAGATGTAAGCAGTTGAAATAGGAAATTTCACCACTTTCACGTTCGCATTGTATGAAACAAGTGTAGTTTTGGATACCTATTTGCAAAAAGGATTTTTCTTGACATTAATAGGAAAAAGAAATACAAAAAGTACATTTAAGTTTATAATGTATAATTACAAATACTATAAAAAGTTTAATTTTATTTTTATAAGTTTAATTTGCTTTTAAAATTTTCTTAATTGTGCAATTTTCACACTAAAATTGTCAGCACTTCAACCCATAAATTGATTTGTCCATTCAACAAAAGAATTTGTAAATATCTTAATATCAAAATAATTACTTTAATTTTTTCCCCATAGAATAATTTCATCTTTTTTCTTTGTTTTTTATTTTTATACTAAAAGGTCTTTATCAATATTATTACCCTTTTAACTAACTTCCATCAACCCATCGGAGTTTTGATCTATTACAGTACAATTAAAATAGATTATAGTTAAATACAGTTGAGAATTTATTGACCAGCTACTCAGTTATGTAAATAACAAGCAGTAAATAAATGATATGCAGGAATTTTTCCCAGTGTGTGTGTGTGTGTGTGTGTGTGTGTGTGTGTGTGTGTGTGCTTGTGCGCGTGCACTCAGCAGTGAGAGTGGAATGAACAAAACACAAGGTTCAAAATAATTGTTCAACAGCTTTTATTTGTGGCTAAAAGAGAGAGTGCAAAATAAAAGTGATATTTTGCAATGTTTTTCTAGTTTCTAGTTTCTCTCTTTACAAAACATCTACTTAAAGTTTTTCCTTTGAGTAGATGTCTCACAGAGAGAGATTTCTCCACTTGTTCCCACATGTGTCAAACTGTTAAGACTGGTACGGATCTTCTAAAGTAAGGGTTCTGAGTACTTTTTCCTTAGAGTAGGTGTCTTGAAGGGAGAGTTCTCTGCTTGTTCCTAAAAGGAACGAGAAATCTGAAGCCAGTTGCCAGTTCAGGCCACCTGTCTTCTGCAGCAAAGGTTGAGAGTAGCCCATTGAAATGGTTCTTGAAGGTGGTGGCCACTGAAAAAGAAAAGTGGCAAAGAGAGGCCAAATAGGACTTAGTCAGCATTTTTATGATATCTGGGACTTTCATTTGTACCCTGCTGATTACTTCCATTGCTACTACTGTTGAATCTTGCAAAGAAAGAAAGACCTAACATGTCACAATATCCAACAGGTGAGATAGTTTCTACCATACAGCCTTACCTGAAAATTATTGATTTATCTATATCATAAAATTAATTTCATTTTCTGAAGAAATTAAGTTCAGAAACAAAACAACACATTTATCATAAATCAAACTAATACTATAGCATTTGATCCTACTAAAATATGTTAATATATACCTATAGCTGTTTATACTAATATACTCATCTTGATTTTTAATAGTCACGATTGAATGTTTGGTTCAAAATTCTAAGAATGTTAATGAATATAGCAGACAGACACCCAAAGAAGGATGGAACATAAAATGGCTGCACTATTGCAAGTTGTGGCAGATTATGACATTTTTGAGCCCCTAGGCTAATGAAATTATGGGGGCCCCAATCAGACAGAGCCACCCTCCAACTTGCATGCATATGCCTTTTGTATATTTTTTTACTTATGATATATTTTAGTGACATTTACATAGCTTTGAATAAACTAGAATAGCTATCTTTTGTTTGTCAATAAAAATATTCTATAAGAAATACCACTATTTTACTATTCATTTAAAACCAAATTAACATATATTTCAACATAACCATAGTAAAAAACAGATTTTTTTATAACCAACATTATAACCAAGCTTGAAGGACATAGACTTCAACTTATACTAAGCTATAAGATAATCCAGCCTTGGTTGCAAGTATAACAATCAAAATGAGTATGATGGTCCAAATTGAAAGGAATATAATAATGATAATCTCAATTGTGTTAGCCATTTCAAAATTTTAACAAATTAAAAACTCATTCTTAAGACTTATTGCTAAACTTCTAAAGTTCATTATAGTTTTTATTTGAAGTCAAGCAAGCTAAAATTTGCTTATATAAAACGTCTTTACAAAAATACTTCTCTAAATTTACCAAATGCTATGAACCTACTTAAAGTTCAATTTTATTTTCTCATTTAACTTTGCAGCAATAATATTTCAATAAAATATCTTTTAAGTTTACAATATATATATATAACTTGTTACATAATTATCTTTCTGATTGATTTTTAATAGGTGGCTATAATCAATATTATCTATATAAAACTTCTGACACTTTTAGACTGGATATTGAGTTTGAACAAAATTCCTTAGCTTTTCAGTTGAAATTTGAACATGTGATTTTGTTTCACATATGACTGAAACTTATGGCATAAAATCAGTTAGTCAGTTAAGTGCCATGCATGATACACACTTGGGCGATCATATCTCTTTCAATCAACTACTGACTATACAGAAGATTGTTTTACAGTAGGTTGCCATTTCTTTCTGTAGTAGACTGGTTGCCAACCAAGGCTACAGAACCCAATTTGACCTGCTACTGAACCCACAGCTTAAGGAAGAAAAGATGGATTCATACCTTTCCCAAGGGTATTTGTGAATACAATGAATTTAACTGGAAATCAAATTTGGTTTTTGCTCAAATACAACCTATTTTTTCATCACAGGTAATGAAAAGTATATTATTTACAACAATGTAAAATGAAAAAAGAAATGTGTCATCATGATATATTGAAAAATCTGGTATGTATCTGAAGAAGGTAATGGTATGTTGGTTGGTTGGTTTTGTTTAGTGGCATATCAACTTTTATGGGTCTAAGCTACATCTAAGCTACACTTAGTAAATCAGAGCACATCAATGTGGTGTAATGGTTAGCAAGCCTATCTCACTAGATCAATTATAAAAGAGTATGATACTCACTGGGTGCTCTGAGCTGTCTATGCTTAGAAACTCACCAATGGGCACTTCGACATAGTATAAAGATTAGTAAGCTTATCTTACTAGATCAATTACAAGTAAGTTTGATCTTCATTGGGTGTCCAAAACTATCGGTCTTGATGCCACAATGAAGCTAAGCTTAGAAAATCACCATAATGTATAAAGATGAAAATGTTATTGTTACAAACCCGTCTGGGTCTGCAACACATAAAATACAATTTAGTTGGAATAATGCTGAAGGGAGTGAGTTAAACTATAACGCAAGATAATTTTATACAAATAGGAAATTTATTTTAAAACACAAAAATATTTAGCAAAAACACAGGTATAAGGTGACAGAACTATATAATAATGGACACTAGAATGGGTTCAACTTTGTAGTAGTTTTACACAATATTCAATGGAAAATAAGAGGTGGGTCTAACGAGGAAGATATTTGGAGGAAGTTTAGGCGGAATGGAAAAAAGGTCATTCAACTCGGCTAAAGAATATATATATATATATATATAGCTATACACAGATAGGGTTTGGTTAGAATGATTAACGAAACAATCTTTACCTTTCATGGCAGTAACATGAGGTATTCACTGGATGTTGAGGAAGGTTTTTGTATGGAGAATTTCAGCTGGTAGCTTTATGAAAAGTTTTTCAATGTCTTGAACGAATTGCCGGAGAGGGGTCTATGTCTGGCTAGTAGCACCTACAACTCTGGGGTTTTCTACTATTTCTTACTTTTTATATAGAAACAGGGGCCTATATTCATTGGCTCTCTCTTTCTCTGGTCTTTTCCCAGTAACCATAGTTACCAGGCTAGTTAGTCTCTTTTTGGGAAGGGTAGAACCTGACCAACTGACACAAATCCTACTACTCTCCTTTTTGGGGTGGTAGAACCTTGACTGCATGACCAGTTACTACTACTTTTTGGGGGGATTGGTGAAAACCTGACCAAATAACCTAGTTACTACTATTCTTTTGCTAAGGTGACTATTTTTAGTCATGACCCAAGGCCTTTGTGGCAAGAAAACGCTTCTAACTTCCTCATTACAGTTATCATTAAATTAATCATCAATGTGATCCTTAAGCTTGATGTTTATTTGCAAGCTTTTCAATATCAGGCTCAAATGTTGTCTATGATCACCTCTTCTTTTTGCGATGCCTAAAATATAGTGGGTAACAGAACAGAAACACTGTGACCTCCTTTCATCAAACTTGCAACTCCCATCCTAAAATTTTTCTGTAATTCATATAAAATTTATTATTGTGGCTGCTGGTATAAATAAATAGTTATTTTGTACCATGGATTATAAATGTAGTTCAATGGTTGCTAAGATTAAAAATATTAGCTATCACTAAACTAGCACGTGGTGGTGAGGCTATATCTCAAACAGCTTTTCAACAAATAAAAAAATAGTTTTCATAACTTATCATGTTTGAAATCTTTATGAATTAAGATTTATAAATTAAAAATTACTCAGTTGGAACAAAAATGTCTGTAATGTTTTTTATGTGAATTTTAAAGACAGATTTAGATATTTGTATATAGATTGCCATTTTGTTACAGTACTGTTTACCATTTTCACAGTGGGTTTATGATTCCATCCTCTCAGACCATGACATCTTTCTGTGTGATGAAATTGTCTAAGTGGTTTTTGCAGACTTCTAGAAAATTGAAGTTTTTATATAGGGAATTTTGTAGAGGATCAAAATCCAAAAGTGAAAGGTCAGGTGAGTACAGCAGGTGTAGTAGAGTCTCACACCTGAGCTGAACCAATTTCTACTGCATCTACAAAGAGATGTGCCATCTGGTATTGTTCAGATGAAAGATGACACCTTTTCTTCTAATCAGCCAATTCTTGGAGATTTTCATTGACTGATGTCCTTAATTGATCTAAATAAGAAAAGTATTGTGGTGCTGGATGTGCATTGTGGTGCAATGGATATTGACTCGGAGCCAAGTCCAAGTTCCAGTTGAATTCCTTGCATTCACTTATGCACAATACTCTTGGGAAAAGTAATAATCAGTCTCTTTCCTACTGCAGAAAGCAAAGCAAACTACTGCAGGATAATCTTCTGCCTAGTCAGTCATGATCACCCAAAGTCAATCATGTTTCTTTTGAGACATGATCGCCCAAAGTATGTATCACATATGACAATTAACTAACTAACTTGAATTGAGAATCAAATTTACTATTCAATCAAATTAATCTAGTGAGATTGGCTTGCTAAGCATTACACCACATTGAAATGATCATTAGGGATTTTTTAGATGTAGCAGAAGGCTGAAAGGCTGAAAGTTTGATATACCCAGTGAGAATCAAACTCACTATTCAGTTATAATTGACCTAACAATATAGACTTGCTAACCATTGTGCCATGTCATAGTTCCTATGTGCATTAACTATATATTATCAAATAGTGTCTTTTATGTTACTGGTTATGCATTTATGTAAAATTTGTATACTGAATTTTTAAATTTTCTTATATTTTATGGAACTTTTTTAACTTGTCTATGCATTTATAAACACAACTTTTTTTTTCTTGCCAAAATAAAAGTTTATTTCATTTTTTTTATAATCATATCACCCCAAGCAAGGCATTTTACAGCCACTTTTTTGCAGGGTGTTACATAGATGGAAAGTTATGAGAAAGAGTGACAGGTTATAGGGGTGTCAGGAAGTGGGTAAGAGAAGAATGAGAATACTGATGAGAGTGAAGTGGACAGAGAAAGGAGCATGAGAGAGAGGATGCAGGTTAATGAGATAAGAGATAATTATCGACTTTATATTTAAATTCTTGGAGATTGTAGCTGTCAGGGAAGTAAGTAAATGGAAAGGAATTCCACAGGCAGATAGTACGAGAAAAAAAGCTGCTGGAGTAGAATTTGCATTTACATTTTATTAGTTTCACAGTAAAAGGGTGGGACCTAGTTGCTAATCTTGTGGTTCAAGTAAATTCATATATAGGGGGCACCAGTGATCTAAGTTCATTGGAGCAGAAGCCGTGAAAGTATTTATAGAAGAGACACAGGGAAGCCACTTTGTGCCGGTAAGAAAGTGACATTTTATCTGTTTGGTTTTTGAAACAAAGAGTTTTGATGTTTATATGGAGAAATATCACTTTTTATTTGTTCCATAAACTGTAAAATCTGCTTTTGTCAAAGTAAGTGGTTAGGAGGAGGCCATAAAAAAATAATCAATGAAAATAGACAAAATTTGAGAACCATTTGATTTACATTATTCTAAGTAGAGTAATTCTTTGTAAGCATTTACATTTCAATTTGTTTTTGACTTACCATATTAAAAGAGGCAGTTCATATTCTTATTACTTTGTTAAGTATTTATGTTTCTATAGAAATGATAATGTTTATACCTTTTTAAATTTTTCTTATTTACTTTTTTTGTCTTTAGGTCACTAGACCTAAAACATAAGAATAGGCTTAGCTTAACATAAACCTTCAATCATTAGCCACAAAACCCACACAATCTTATCCTTGCTTTTCAACAATCATGACACACAAATTCAAAAGAAATGTCAGCATGTTAAAACTCTTTCCATTCTATCCATCAAATTTGCCTGACTGCTATTCTAATGGTAAAAAAACAAAAACTTTTGTTTAAATGTTACAATTGCTTCTGATGTCTAACTACTAATATTCAATATAAATCTACTCTAATTGTATAGAGGAGTTTAAAACAAATAGGAATCATTTTATTATCATATGGCTTCAGCATAAAACTATCAGTCAGTCAGTTAAGTCCCATACATGATACACACTTGGGCGATCATGTCTCGAAAGAGACATGACTGACTGGGCAGAAGATTATCCCGCAGTAGGTTGCCATTGCTTTTTGCGATAGACTAGTTGCCGACCAAGGCTATAGAACCCAATCTGTCCTGTTATTTAACCCATAACTGGAAGGAATAGACAGATTAATACCTTTCCCAAGGGTACTTGTGCGTAAGTGAATGCAATGAATTCAACTGAAATTCGAACTCGGTCCCCCTGATTTCTCGTTCCGAGCCGATATCCAATGCACAACGCACATCCTCAGTTTCTAGAGACTGTTTAACATATTTAGTATTAATAACAATAGTTATAATCAAATTTTTATTCAGTGAAAGCAATCTGTACTTTGATTTTACATTATTCTAACTTTTTTATTTCGCTTAATACCTTGGATATTTTCTGGGTAGGTTATCATCTCTCTGTTGCATCTCTGTCTTTGCCTGCACTTGTACCCCCTCATTGTACTGGAGAGGAGATTGGCACTCATACCAATGTCTGAGCAACTGACTGTTGTGGTGCTGGGCAATCTTTAGCTTAGGTGTACATACTTGGGTTCTCACATTGAACCTAACCTTGTGTCACATTATGTCTCAGTGGGGATACTGCATAAATACTACCTTAGATATTGTACTCTTATATAAACACATCTTTATTTTAGCTAATTACCATTAAAAACTGTTATTTTGGTTAGTCACAATTAGGAATCGTTATTTTGGTTGGAAACTATTAAAAATTGTTATGTTGATTAGTTACTATTAGGAATTGTTGTTTTGCTTAGTTACCATTAGAAATTGTTATTTTGGTTAATTATATTGACTTCTACCATTGTCCACAGGTTTTCCCTCTTATGGGCTCATGTTGGCAAGTTGATGGCTCATATCACTCCTGAAAAGCTTGTGCTCATTGATCATGGATACACATGTGACAATGTGTCGCCTCCGTACTCTGTGTTGTAATGGATCATGTTTCTGTCACTGCTGGCCATCACCTGAATGGTGAGTTGGATGACGTAAATGGAGAAAGTCTTGCAAGGTCAGTGCCTTTCTCATCAGAATCTGATCCAATTTTTTAATTATCAGCTCAAAATGAAGATTAGAACTGATAGAAAGTGATTGAATTTGACAGATTTCGATGAAACGTGGGTGAGTGCAGCGAGTCTAGTTCATATGAACAGAGCTAGCCTTGATTTTCTCTTTCCCTGTCACATCAGGATGGTTTCCTGTGGAACCCTCCTTGGTTAAGATAGTTTCTACTTGTATACTTAGTTAATGTGAGCACGCGTTATTCCCAGCCTGTTCCTGACCTGTTCCTGGCCCCTTCTTTTTTATGATCCATGTCAAGATTTCCAACCTCCCCAAGTTTTTTGAATCCTGCACTTTCATCTTGACTGGGTTAGGATTTTTCTTTTCCCATGGCTGTATTTATTATTTTTTTATCCTTTCCTTCTTCCTTAGCAAGAGTGTCTCTTGATTTTGCCTAAAAACAGAATACAGCAGCCTCTTATTTTTGTGAATTTGATGGGTCTAACTAACACCAGTTTATTTTAATTTGGGTATTATATTTAATTTGTTTTTTGGGTTTTATGTCCCCTCCCTCTTCATTGGATATCATATATTTTATATGTATATATATATATATATATATACCTAATTGTAAATAAATTTTTAAACTCATGGGGTGATTCTTTTTAGGGTCCCTGAAAGTATGTTGGAATTTTGGTATATAGTGAATTGGTTGATGAGGGATTGGTTCTTATGGTAAATGAAAAAATTGTAAAGAGTGAATGGGTCATGTTTCTGATTAGCTAGGTATAAGATAGTGAAAATTAGCCTCAGTTGTCTCCCTCTCCTCATTTAGGCCTTGGTTCAAAATTGTAATTTATTTACAATAAATCTTAATAATGTAATCAATCTTGACTTGGCAAATCACTTCCTCACCAATGTAGCATGGCTTCTCTCTGTCTTTTCTACAAATATTTTCATGTTTTCTGCTTCGACAAGCTGTTTGCTGGGCTCCAACTACACGAATTTAAGTGTACTACTAGATTGACATCTAGGTCCCACCCATTTATTGTTGTAATAGTTAAATGCAACCACCACTTCTATTCTAACAGTTTCTTTTCTTAAACATTCCACCTGTGGAACTCTCTTTTGTTTATTTGCTACCTTGATGAATACAATATTCAAAAATTTAAATTCAACATTAATCACTATCTTCTGTCTTCTTGAATCCTGTCAATCTTTAGTCTTTTCCCCAGTCCTTCTAATACTCAGTCTTTTTATTCACTTTAACTCTCTGTAATTCTTGCCTTGCTTGGGAGTGAAATGATTTTTAAAAAAAGTGGATAGGTTTGAAGCTACAGGGTGCTCATTAATTTTATTTAATTCAGCCTTGTGTCACACTTAACCAAACTCCCTACAGCTTAAAAGTTTTATGCAGAATTATCATCAGAAGAATTATTGTAGGTATTTAAAATATCTTCAGAAGTTTAGAGTTCATGGTTGTGTAGTAGCAGAATGTAAAGTCTTTGTTCCTTCTTCTTTTTAGTAGGTCGCGACAGGTTGAGAGAAAAAGAAAGCAAAACAAATAAAGAAGTTGTACTTAACATGTCCATTTTGTTGTTGCTGTTGTCCTCTTTAGTGGTATGGTGGGAAAATGAAGAAAAGAACATTGGAAGAAGAGGTCGAATGAAACAGTGGTGTGACTTATGTCCGGGTTGGCATGGAGTGAAAAAGATGAAAAGAAAAATTGGCAGTGAGGGTGAGTCAGGTTGAAGTTTCTTCTTTACATGGTGAGATGCTGTCAGCTACTGCTTCCATCTGATTGACTTTGACAGGTTAGCGTCATGGTTTAATTAGTAAAACTTCCTGAGCCTTTGCACATCTAGGCGTGAAAATATGTCATATATGAATTTGCTGTTTTTAATCCAATCAGGATTCAGAATTTGCTTTTTACACTGACTTGTGAATTTTTCGTAGTTGGGTTTTTTCACAATGTTTTTAGTTCTTAATTTCTTATCCCTACAGGTTTCTCCATTATACAGAGTTGTTTACCAAAATCCAATTCACTCATCAAACTCTCTTTGATTCACAACCCTCACTGCCAGAAAAAAAGGGAATAAAGAAAGAGGATGACAATCCTAGTGTTCAGATGTGAGCAGGTACTGACAAAATAATAATAATAATAATAATAACGTTTATACATACCCCGTAAAGAAGGTGGAAGAGGTCTTATTCAGCTAGAATTGTCATACAAGACAACAACTATTGGCTTACTAACATACATAGAAACAACAAAGAACTGGATGATACAATTAGTAAGGCAACATGAAGAAAGAAAGAAAAAATATTCAATAATAAAAGAAGGCAGTAAATACAAACAAGATTTACAGTTAGTAGATTCTGTAGAAAAGCAAAACAGAAGCCAAGAACCAACTATTGTGGCAAAATATATGAAAATGAAAGCCAAAGATAAAGCCCTTGAACAGATGAAACAACGCTGGCAAGACAAACCTCTGCATGGCTAATATCCAGAACGTGCCAATAAATCCAGTGTTGAATACTCATCGATGGTTATGTGCATCTGAATTAAAGTCTGAGACTGAAGGCTTTATTCTTGCAGCGCAAGACCAAAGTCTTTTCACTAGAAACTTTCAGGCAAATATTATACATAATAATATGGATCCAAAATGCAGGTTTTGTGATAAACACCAAGAAACAATAGACCATCTAATCTCAGGCTGTTTTGTACTTGCCCCAAATGAATATAAAAATCGCCACGATAGAGTGGGGCAATTTTTACATTGAACAATGTGCAAATACTATAGAAAATCTGTAAACAAACACTAGTATGAACATCACCCAGCAACAGTTAAAGAAATAGAAGATGTCACCATTCTATGGGATTACACCATCTACACAGACAGAAAAATTGAAGCAAATAGGCCAGACATTATTGTTAAAAACCAGAAAGAGAAAACTTGTCTGTTGATTGATATGGCTTGTCCAGCGGATTGTAACATAGCAACCAAGGAATTTGAAAAACTGTCAAAATATAGAGACCTGGAAATTGCAATAAAAAAAATGTGGAAATTGAAAACAAGAGTTGTGTTAGTGATAGTAGGTGCACTTGGAATGAGTGATTTAGCTTCATCCAGGTGTCTGACGCATTCAACGTTGAAGGCTATAAGCTGGAGTGCAGAGCTGGCCCGTCCAGATAATAAGGATGGCGAATTATTGTCCACTACTTGAAAATGGACTTTTTTCTTGATGCTGTTTGCTTCGCACCACAGTGTTACAGTTCCCAGGGGTTGGAGAATGGAATTGTTGTACAGCTTCAGCTTTGTATGGGAGGGCTGTAAGGGTGCTGTAGTGAGGCGTTTGTAGTCCACAAGAGCAAGAGTGCTGCAGCTTGCCCAGTGTCAATTTGGAACTTGAGGGTTAGAGCTTTCTTGCCTCCTAAGGGGGATACGTGGATGTCTGCGTAGTAGTGTTTGCGGTCTGACAAAGGGTCCAAGGCATAGATGCTTTCATCACTGCTGGCAGGTTCGTCGTTTACGTAATAGACCTTTGTGTGTGCTGGCAGTTTATTGTTTGACCGTGGTGGATGCGCTTTGGATTGGCACATCCTTGCAACGTGGTTACGCTTTAAGCAGATTGCGCAGATTAATCCATAGGCCTGACATTTGCCTTTGTCATGGCTTAATCCACAGAATTTGCAGTCCTTGATATGCTCCCATCTCTGTTTTCTTTTTTTTACCTTTTGGGCATAATGCACTGTTTCTGTTGTCTTTCTGCTGCTTATCATATCAACTTGTTTGTCCCTTTGTTCAGTGCTCCGACATATATCAATTGTCCGGTCTAATGTTAAATCTGATTCACTGAGGAGTCTGGTCCGTATTTCCTTTTTATTTGTTCCCATCACTATCCGGTCGCGGAGTAATTTGTCTTCCAATGTGCTGTATCTGCACGTTTTTATCAGTTTCCTCAGCTTCTTCAAATAGGAATCAAAACGTTTGCCTATTTCCTGGTCACATGGATTAAATACGTAGCGTTCGTATGTCGTATTTAATTTAGGTTCAAAATAGTCGGATAATTTTTTTATGGAGTTGATGTCCGCACGTTCCTCCTCTGTCATGGGCAGATTTTTTATAATTTTTAGGCATTCCTTGCCAACGATAGAAAGAAAGTTCCTACCTGGACTTTAGCCAGTTTGGTATCAATGCGCGTAGCATCTGCATAGTTCATCCATGAGAGTTTAAATATGAACCAGTTCTCTCTCAAATCGCCGTCCATGTCCATTTTTTCCAGTGGTGGGATGGGGTAAGCCATTATTCCAAAGTATTAGTATTATCTCTGAGGTATTATATCCAATTTGTGCCGTGTAATGATCCGATCCGATTTCCATGTTTTGTGTGTACACGTGGTGTCCGAGAAGTAGCTGGATTAGTTTTCCAGTGCATATACACTATTTCAGTTATTTTCTGATGAAAGATGTGTTTATCTGAGGTGTGGAGAGATGTCTTCGCCGAAAGTAGAAAAAAAATCCCACTCTGATACCATGTTTTGGTGCCGATGGCAAGCGATAATGAATAACATGTGAACACACTAGCTATCTAGTAAGGGAAGTATCTTTATTGTTTATCTAAGGGAGGTAAGCCTACAGATCCGACCTCACTTTCATGGGACCGTTTCGTATCCATGTTTTACAAAGCTATATACATCATAACACACTCTAAGCAAGGCATTTTACTGCCACTGTTTTGCGGGGGATTACATAAGAAAGTTATGAGAAAGAGTGACAGGTTATAGGGGGTATCAGGAAGTGGGTAAGAGATGAGTGAACAAAGAAAGGAGCATGAGAGAGAGGATGCAGGTTAGTGAGATAGGAGATGACTATTGATTTTACATTTAAGTTCTTGGAGATTGTAGTTGTCAGGGAAGCAAGTAAATGGAAAAGAATTCCACAGGTGGGAAGAAAGAAGCTGCTGGAGTAGAATTTGCATTTACATTTTATTGGTTTCACAGTAAAAGATCTCTTCTGATAAGAGATCTGTGAATATCTTAGTTTAGATATCAAAACCAGGTTATAAAGGTTATAAAGAAAAACAGTTCCATTATAATAATTACCTTGTTGAATTGATATTAAATAAATATCAACCAATGCAGCACAACGTGCATTTATACATACATGCATTTTTTTGAATTCCATTTGAATTCATTGAATTCACTTATGCACAAATACCCTTGAGAAAGGTATAAATCCCCCATTTCTTCTATGGGTTAAATAGCATGGCAGATTGGGTTCTGTAGCCTTAGTTGGTTACCAATCTACTGCAGAAACTAATGGTAACCTATTGTGGAAAAATCTTATGCTTAATCAGTCATGTCTCTTTTGAGACATGATTGCGCATGTATGTATCACGTATGTCACTTAACTGACTGACTGACATATTTTTGAAAAATTCATGACAAAATGGAAAACGTTTTCTTGCATTTTCCATTTAGGACATCATCAAAGTAAATTTCTTATGTTGGGGGTGATGACTACACAAGTGCACAAATGAAAGATGCTGAAAATTTTAAATACAAAATGTTTTTTTAGTTTTTAGTCCAATAAAGTCCTAAAGGACAAAATGTATTACAAGAAAACTTTTTATGCTTCGTCATACATTTTCCCCAATAATGTTTATTGATGTATAAAGATATGTACACTATTTACATTGTTAAAAGTGGTGGTTGAGTCCAGTAACTTGACCCAAAAGAGTTGTGAGTTTACTAACTGGTTACTGTAGAGGTGGATAAAAACTTAAAAAGATTAAATAGTTGAATTACAGGGAGATAACTAGTACTGAGACATCACGAAGAAACATTGCTCATAGAACTATGCAGTTTTCCTTTTCCCACAATATGTTTCTATTTCCCCTCATGTTATGAACTTGTGGTGTTCTAATAACCTTATTTCATAGGAGCAGTCTGTTTCTCCTTTATATTTCTTATCACAGCTGCATGGAATAGCATACACACAGTCCTCCTCTATGGAAGATCTTACTAAGCTGGCCAAGCATAGAAATGGATACAATATAGAACCATTAATTAGAGAACTAGAGAAAACCAATCAAAAACATCAAGATTGTAATATGAGTACTGGTAAAAATGGTTACTGAGATATTAGGTTTATAAGTCTCAACAATTCATACACTGATGTCTTCAAGGACACACAGCCAAATGAAAGAGTATTGAGTTCAATCTATGGCTACAGCAGAGGCGAATAAAAAACTTAAAGAGTTCAATTAAAGGGAAATAACTGAGCCACCTGTAGCATGACTCATTGAACAAAACTGAGCCATCTGTAGCTTGACTCATTGAACAAAACTGAGTCATCTGTAGCTTGACTCATTGAACAAAACTGAGCCATCTGTAGCATGACTCATTGAACAAAACTGAGCCATCTGTAGCATGACTCATTGAACAAAAACAATCTACCATAGAATGGGACCAACCTATCTATATATATAGTGCATTGCCAAAATATTTTATTTATCTATGTGCTTTCAGCTATACTTCTCACCATTATCAAGGATGAAATTTATTTTACTTTTAACTAAATATATAAATTTTGTGTATCTATGTAAAGTTATGGGGATTCTTTTTCTAAATATGGACAGCACAATGTGACAATGTTCATAGTTGATATTGTTGAGTGTTGGCCTTTTCTTTTTTATTAATAATGCTTCCATTTATTTTAGTCCTTTTTTTACATGTGGCTGATGTTATTATATTTGTATTATCAGTGAGTACATTACTGAGAGAGTTTGGTAGGTCTCCATGTGTATTTAAATGAGACCTGATAGAGCTATGGTCAGAAAGATGTAACCTGAGTCTTCTTGTTAAACATATAGTAGTATATCCAATATAATTGTTCACAAATTTGGACAGATCAAGAACACAGTTCTTTAAAAGACATGTAAATTCATAAATAATATTATATACAATTCATATATTCATTTAAAGTTAAAATAAAATTCATCCTTGATAATTCAGGCTATTTTTATATAATTCATGTTCTGAAAAGAAAAATTTATAAGATTACATGAAAGATTATCTAAAAAAAGTTAAGACCAGGTGGTTCAACCACAGATCTACATTTAAAATAGAAAAATTAAAAAACAATATGAAATTGGTTAACCACATCTGGAAATTGAAATCAAAATATGAAAAAGATCCACACATAACGAGGAACATTGTAAAAACAGCCAAGCCTTACAATGGTGGATAAATATGTAGACTGTGCCAAGAAGAAAAATTAGAAATTATGACATACCCAAATAAAGACAAATTGTTAAATGAAAGAACAGAAATTATGACTAAATGCATCCACACTAAGAAATACCTCGTAGGTTCATACAACCATGGATGAAAATGTCATAATTTGTTTGAATTTAAACAATGCGCTTTCATAAATTCTCTGCCACATGAACGTTCAAATAAAACACCGTTATAAGTGCATTCTTAAAAAGAAAAACGGTAAAACGTAAAATCAGTTATTAAAAATCGCCTGAAGACACCACTCATGGTAAAAACCTGGGTAGCAAACTAACTCGTTTAAAAATGGTATATATATATATATATATATATATATATATATATATATATATATTATTAATTATTACTTTAGAACATGTGAAAACTACAAACTACTACAAAATTTTACATTTTGTTTCAACATTGAAAGAACAATGTCTTATCGGGTAGTTAATAATGATGGTAATAAATGTTTATTAATATTTTGAATGTTGCAATTATTTTCTTCATTCTTATTAATTTGTATATATATATATATATATATATATATATATATATATTTTTAAACATATATTGTTAAATATAAGAGACAATGAATGTCTATTATGTTTAATCATGAGCTGTTCTAAACATCGTATTTTGGCTTTAATTTCAGTTGAAAATAAAGACAAAAATTCTCCAAGATTTGGATAATTGTTTATTAATTTGGTTCTAAGCTTTTGGCTCACATGAACCATCTTCAGAGAGGTTATTAAGATGGTAATACAATAACATCCACTATCAGCGACGATTTTATTTTGTATTGACATAAAACTTTGCTAGGCAACAGCAATAGTTTGCAAATTTGCAATGCAGTTCTATGATGTCACATCGCATGATAGCGCGAAATGACAACAGAACCATATATTCAATTACATTGCATTTGAGGCTATGTGGTGCCTCATTCTTCCAGCAAAACAAAGATTTCAAATTCTTTGAGTACATGCTTATAATTATTACAGGCAGATATAAAGAGGCATCTGTTGTAAATAAAACTATCACTTTGATACAGTTCAAAATAACGATTCCTGTGGGTTATGCTGAACATGCAGGTGCAAACCAAGTAAAAGATTGTGGTTTCTTCTGGTATTTCTGAGAAGATACAAAAGTTTCTATGCTAGATTTAACCAAAGAAGAAACCTCTTTGGCACAATTCTAAGTAGAAAGTTTAAGGGTATCAATCCAAGGAAGGTTTTGAAAAATGTGACAAAATGAATCCCAATCAGTTCACTGATAACAGAAAGAAATCTTGTGAATAAGAGGCGACTCAAAAAAATATCAATAGATATTACAGCATGATCTGAACTGTCAAGAGAACAGAGCTGTGATGCTTGGCAAAAAATAGAAGAGGCAAGAGACAAATCAAGTAAAAAAAGAATCTTGATCAGAATTATTATAAATATATATAAAACTTTGAAAATATTTCAAAGACTATATGTAAGCATTCTTAAACTTTAAAATTTTGAAAACCTAACCATATATTTATTTCCATTTATAAAATAAAATCCTAAATATGTATTTAGCAGTAATACCTCTTTTACACATGTTTCAATAAAAATGACTGACAAGTACCATGGTTAAATTTTTTATTTAGTTTTTCTTGTATTCTTATAATTATTCTCTTCTGCATACAAAATTATATATAAATGATCCAAATGTTTTGTATGCCTAATGTTTTCAGCTATACTTTTAACCATTTGGACTTTTAACTGATTGTTTCATGTATGTATCTAGAGTTATAGGAATGTTTTATTTTCCAAATACAGTTAACACATTGTGGCGATGTTCATAGTTGATATTGAGTGTTGGATTTTTCTTTTTTATTAATAATACTTTCATTAGTTTTAGTCTTTTTTTTACATGTAAATGAGGCTATTATATTTGTATTATCAATGTGTTGTGGATGGAGTTTGGTAGGTTTCCATATGTATTTAAATAAGACATCTATGGTTAGAGAGATGTAATGTGGTGCATTTTGTAGTATATCTAATATAATTATTTATGAATTTGATTTGATCAGAAACACAATTCCTTAAGGGACAAAGGGACGTGTGTGTGTGTGTGTGTGTGTGTGTGTGTGTGTGTGTGTGTGTGTGTGTGTGTGCACGCGTTTTTGTGAAATAGGACTGACCAAGACTGACAAAATATTTTTGCAAATTTTTTTTATCATATTTATTATGTGAACAAGTGTTTTCTTTTCTAAACTCAATAAGTGTAGAAAATCTCCAAATTTTTGTTGAATCTGAGTACATTCAGCTAGTTTATTAGTCATTTTCAGAAATATTCTGTAAATTTCATTGTAGACAGTCTACAAGTTGCTGAAAAGTAGGTATATAATTCTCAAATACAGTCAATACATTGTGGCCATATTCATATTTATATCATTATCAAATAAGATAAAAAATAATTAATTATTTTTAAATGACTTTTGCAGTTGGAGGTTTGATTTTGTTAATGAGTTGTTGCTGATGATCAGGCTGGATGTTATTACTTTTTTTATAATAGATAATTAATTTCATATTTTAATAATTTGATATACTTAATTCATAAATAAATAGCCTGTCAAGACAGTTAAGCTTACATTCTCTGTAAGGGGAGAAGTCTCATGTTGTTGCTTTTACTTTATTTTGAGCAAAGACAGCAAAAGAGTTTATGATCCTTCCTTTTATAGTTTTGAATACAATACTACCTCTTAGTTATGGAAGAAGAAATAGCATGGGCAGTGGTGATTGTTGGGGGAGTACTTTGGGGTTGATATGTTTCTGAGGAGGAGGGGCTAAAAATCAAGCAGCATCTTCATTTTCATACTACAGCACTATCATATACACAACTTAGGAATAAGTTTGTTACTTCACCAAATTAAACAGAATAACTTTTAATTCATATTAGTACAGTTCTAATTCCTCTTTTCCATTCTCAAGCTGTGGGGGGCTAAACCCATGATTAGTGGTGATTCTCTAGGAAGGGGGGTCCTTTGCTCCCCCCCTCCCCATAGAATCACTACTGAACATGAATCTTTGATTTTGGCACTTTTATAGCCAATGTCACATAACCCTTATAGAGCCAATGACTGGTCTTTTCTGTAGCCAATCAGCATCCTCATTTTATTCTGTGCTTGATTAACATTATTTTCTGACAGATTTATTCTAAATTTCAATAATGGCTACAGACATTATTTTTTTTAAAATAAGCTTATGAGTTGAGATATTCAGTCATCTAATGAAGACTAAACAAGAAATCAGCTGAGCAAATGCTTAAAAACAACAAAAAAGAAACTAGGACATTTATCTGGATAAAATATCAAGTTATGATAAGACCTTAAGATGTTAATAAAAAAAACAGACAATTTTACTGTATTCAAAAATGTGTGAGCTACACTATTTTCTACTTTAATTTATTAGAGAAAAAGAAAGAAATCCAGTTTCTACATTATCGTATGAATGTGTGTATTTAGTTTTGTTTACTTTCAATGAATTTTATCAATAACATTTATAGTGGTGTAGGGCTTAAGGGTTAAAATAAACAGTTGATTTACTCATGCCAAGAATATTAATGAAAGATGGTAATGATGAGGAAACACATCAGCAATTTTAACAAGATAAGATAAAGAATTTATTTACGAATGCACATGCTTGAAGTTGTGTCAGTGGTCCATATCAAGAAAATAAATCAGAAATTTTTAAAGTCTATAGTTTCAACGAGTTGTCATGAAGAGGAAATGTTCATACAACAGATTAAATGATCTGACACAAAATGATATCCAAAAATGTTTAAAACAAAGGTAAGAGTTCGTTGCTTACAGAAGGGATATACTGTTTGTCTATATTCATAAGTAGATGAAGCGAGATAGTTTGAATTACTTAGCTTTCTTGGTTAGATGAAAGAAAGTTATTTTGAAGTGCCATGGTAAAAAGGCCGGTAATATATTTAGCAAGAAATTTAACACTGGTGAAAACTTCCATGCTGGACATGGGGTACAGAAAAAAAAACTTTCAGATAACTTCAGACACTCATCTCTTATTAATTTAATTTTTTTCCTCATTTTATATCAAAAAGAATTTTACATAGGCTCACTACTTTTTCTTTGTCTTTTTGGCACAATGGCTAATTTCTGTGGAGGTAAGGTTTTCATTGATCCAAAGAAAATTTCACATAAGCTTGCAAATTTATTACCATTTTCTTCTCAAATCACCAGTCAATCTCTGTAGAGGTGAGGTTTTCATTCGTTTAAAGAAAATTTCATATAAGCTCATGAATTTCTTTTTACCTTTTTCCTCAGTCTTTTAAATTTAAAAGGGAGTTATTATTATTTGAATGGGGTGGGTAAAGAGTTATTATTCTTTATACTCACTACACAGTAAGACAAAGATATTTATTACAAAACTTAGATATTATTTATTGTATTTTTTATATAAATACACTTGATTAATATTTCAATATAGATATGTTTTCCATTTGGTTAATAATATACTGGTTGGTTATGATTGGTTATCACCAAAAGATTATCAGTTGATCTGATTTTAAGTTGGCATGTAATAAATTTTTTATTTTACTTTAGGCATTATTATAATTTTATAACTTCTTGCAGGGCAGTTATGGCAATACAGCCAAACATTCCAATTCATTGTCAAATATAATGTCATATCAGTCACAAGTTGACAACAACTTCTATTCTTAGATACAAATTCTTATAAAAATCTTATGCATCTATATTTCATTTGGGTTGCAAAAAATACAAACATTATTTGTACATACATAATTATGTTAATTTAAGATTTAAGCTTATCTCTTGAGTTAAAAATGACTTGCTAAATTTAATTTGTTAATAGTGTTTCCATTCTGATTATATAATAAAAATAGGAAACATTGCTATTGTAGAAATCTCTGAGTTAATTTAAAATTAATCATTTTATGCTCTAATTTACATAAAGGTATATTGCTTGCACAGGACTTATTTCATTTTAATTACAAGGAAAACTAAATTTTTTTCATGAGCACTTAGAATTTTACTGGTTTCATTTTTTTTTCTGAGAATAAAATAATTCTTTTCTTAAATATTTATCACAAAAATTGAGACAATTTAAGATATACTAAAAAAAACCTTTATAAAAAAATAATCTAAGCTTCTCAAGCAATAAATTTGAATTTACACAAATTCATTAATTTTTATACAAATTCACATGCACATCTAAACAAAGTTAAATAAATATAAAAAGATAGATAGCTAGTGTTGTAATCCCAAATTTTAGGAACAACAAAATATAACACAGTTAAATATATTTTGAAACACAACAATATTCTTTTATTTTTTTTATTTTTTTTCACCGACCAGAATACAGCAGGATTGGGTGAGATAACCAATTATTGTCTACATGTGGTTTATTGTCTAGCAGCCATGTTGTTGTTCTCTCTTACCTTTTTTTTGTGAAGAGTCAATGAATCATCAGGGAAGAGTTGTCTCCCTTAACACCTCACCTTTTTAGCTTTTGGTTTGTATGACTTATTTCGAGAATTTATTTGCAGTTGATAGGGTTTTTCCAAAGTTTATACAATTTGCTAAATACACATTTTAGTATAGTCCTAGGATTATCCTTTGGTACATCTTGGAAACATTGTGAAGACAGTTCAAAGGTGTCCAATAAAATATCTAGCGATAAGGTGAAGTCTTATTTGATCTCTGGAAAGTGAGAGGATGGTAATTAGTTTGCATGTCGAACAAAAACTATAAACTCTATATCTACATCAGATTTTCAGAACAACATAAAAAAAGCAAAACTGAACCTAAATATAAGGAAACTCAATCACAGTATCAATCAGTAATCCTCAATATCTGCTGTCTCGATACAGTAAATTTAATATATATATATATAAAAGGCAGAGGGAAGACACATCTATATATATATATATATATATATATATATATATATATATATATATTAAATTTACTGTATTGAGGCAGTGTATTGATAATCTTCTAAACATATTTTCTTAAATACAACATAAAATGAATGTCTATTATGTTTAATCATTCTAAACATTGTATTTTGGCTTTAATTTCAGGTGAAAATAAAGATAAAAACTGTTCAATATTTGGATATTGTTTTTATCATGCTGCATCTAAGATTTTGACTCACATAAGCCATTTTCAGAGATTGTTACAGGGATGTTAGCATAAAGACTTTGATGGTGGATGTCTTTATGTTAACGTCACTGTAACTTCTCTGAAGATGGCTCATGTGAGTTGAAGCTTAGAACCAGCATGATAAAAAAAAATATCCAAATGTTGGACAATTTTTGCATTTATTTTCATGTGAAATTCAAGCCAAAAAAAATGTTTAGAACAGCTCAAGATTAAAAATAATAGACATTCATTGTCTGTTATATTTAACAATATATGTCTAGAATATATATATATATATATATATATATATATATTTATTATAAATTATGTTTTAGAACATGTACATAATTTCTTCTATATATGTTCTCATCTTTATAATCATATGGCTGTTTCAGTGTTTGGATTTAAACACTTCCTCGGGAGAAATAAAACATAATTTATAATAAATATTCCCAGCTCTATATATCATATATCGAACACTGACTTAAATTAATGTTTTGGACGGAAAAAATTTTTCTTTTTTCTCTCCTCATTCTATACTCACTCGGATATATATATATATATATATATATATATATATATATATATATATATATATATATATATTGGTGGATATATATATAAAAAAATTATTTACGCGTTCTAAAATATAATTTATAATAAATATTCACAGCTCTATATATTATATATCGAGCACTGTTTTAAATTAATGTTTTGAACATTGTAAAAATTCTTTCTTCATTCTGGATTCACTCGGATATATATATATATATATATATATATATTAAATATTGCATATTGAATGTTGTTCATAATACAATAGTGCTCAATGTAATATAACAGAACTATTAAGCATATATTAATAGATATACACTTTTTTCCACTGTTCAATTGTTTGGTGCTCTTTTAATTTATAATTCTCTTTTATTTTGAATACTATTTTTTTTTAACTCAGTAATATTTGGATAATATTGCACTAACATTGCATTAACCAGATATTTTTATTGAAATTTAACAATTATGTAATGGTCAAGTTTCTAACATTTCCATAAAGGTAGCTGAGCTTTATGGAAATGTAAAAATCCATAAAAAAGATCATCCCCTCCGACCTATCATTTCTCAAATACCCACACCAATATATAACCTTTCCAAAACACTTAGCAAACTAATTACTCCCTATCTTCCTGGTAAATATAGTATTAACTCCACGGACGAATTTTTACAGATTCTCCATTCCGTAAAACCTAATAATCAAATGATTGCATCTTTGGATGTCCAAAACTTATTCACAAATGTTCCCGTCCATGAAACAATTGACATCATTATCCGTGATGTATACAACCATGCTACACTCCCATCAATCAATATTAAACCCACTATATTAAAAAAAACTATTATTAGCATGCACCACACAAGTACCCTTTCACAATCCCTTAGGCAATATTTATACACAAATAGATGGTATTGCAATGGGATCTCCTTTAGGTCCTCTCTTTTCTAATTATTATATGGCAAATCTAGAAAATAAAATAATTAATGACAACAATAAACCCTCTATATATGTAAGATATATAGATGACATCTTTGTTTTAGCTAAGAATATCGATCAAATTAAATATCTTAAAAACAAATTTGAAAGTCACTCCATCCTCAAATTTACATTAGAACTTAATATTAATAACAAACTCCCATTCCTTGATGTATTCATTGATTCTAGCACACATAAATTTACTACTTCTCTATATAGGAAACCAACTAGCATAAATTCGTGTCTTCTTAATTATAATAGTGAATGCCCCCAACGATATAGGTTAGCTGTTATAAAAAACTTATTTCAACGCACACAAATGATATCTTCTTCCAAATCTATATTTTATAAAGAATTACACAACATTAAGCAAACACTAGTCAATAATGGATTTCCTAACTCCGTTATTGATCAACAAATTAAAATGTATCTCAACAAAATTAACAATAGCTCTAACAATAATGATAATATTAATAATAATGGTTTACATCAAAATAAACATAACACTATTAACTTATACTATTGCAACCAAATACATAATAATTATAAACAAGATGAAAAAACTCTCAAAAACATAATAAGTAGAAATGTTAAACCAGTCAAAAGTAATAATCAAATTAAACTCATTATATATTATAAAAAGTTTAAAACAATTGACCTCATAGTCTATAATAACCCAACAAGCACTAAACTAAATTCTTTACAAAAAAACAATGTAGTGTACCAATTTACATGCCCATTCAGAGATTGCATCTCTGATACTAATCAAAAACCTAGTACATATATTGGTTTTACCACAACCACGCTTTCCCGTAGGCTTACATGTCATCTTTCTGATCAGAGTACTATTAAACAACATTTCTCTGAAAAACATAAACATGTAAGTAATATCAGAGAGATTTTGGTCAACAATACGGTGATCCTTACTCATACACACACTAAGAGGAACCTGCAGATATTGGAGGCCATGTACATCAAATCAAAACAACCAACACTCAATAAAATCAACTTTAAAACAGGAAATAACATATTACATTGCATTTGACTACATGGTTTTGTTGTCATTTCGCGCTATCCCGCGGTGTGACATCATAAAACCGCATCGCAAACTTAAGAACTGCATTTATTATTTTTGGTAACTATTGCCGTTGCCAAGCGGAGTTTTATGTCAACACAAAATAAAATCGTCGGTGATGGTGGATTTTATAATATTTCAGTTTAAACTACCTCTCTGAAGATGGCTCATGTGAGCCAAAAGCTTAGAAGAAAACCAATAAATAATTATCCAAATGTTGGAGAATTTTTGTCTTTATTTTCAACTGAAATTAAAGCAAAAATACGACGTTTAGAACGGCTCATGATTAAACATAATAGACATTCATTGTCTCTTATATTTAATAGAATATGTTTAGAAAATTACTTGCTGCCTCAATATACTAAATATATATATATATATATATAATTCCAACAGCTCTAATTAGCAACTATTGTCTGATGAAATATAATTCATTGTATTGAAATATGAAAGCTTTTGTGTAGCAATATAAAATGTTTATATATATATATATATACGATTATTAAACAGTTATTGGTCAGAGTCAAATTAGACCAGTAAAAAGTGCTCAGCACACATTAAAAAATTATAAAGCTTTAACATGCAGATCTTTTTAATATTAAAATTAGAAAAATCAGTCAATTTAACTACTATGGTTTTAACCTTTTTGCATCATCAGGCATGATAGATTATTTTGCTAGTCTTGACTAATTCCTTCCCTTATTTTAAACTTACTGTTATGCATTCAAAATAAAGCATTAGAAAATTAGTTAATTCCTAATGCCTGACAACATTGGAAGGTTGAAACCATGGTAGTAAAATCTACTGATCAACCTAATTTTGATATTTATATGTGTATATATATATCAATAAGCAGATGTGCGTTGTGGTGCAGTGGATATCGACTTGGAATAACAAATCGGGGAGCCGAGTTCAAATTCCAGTTGAATTCCTTGCATTCACTTATACATAAATACTCTTGGGAAAGGTATTAATCCATCTCTTTTCTCCAGTTATGGGTTAAATAATAGGACAGATTGGGTCATATAACCTTGGTTGGCAACCAGTCTATTGCAAAAAGCAATGGCAACCTACTGCAGGATAATCTTCTGCCCAGTCAGTCATGTTTCTTTGGAGACATGATTGCCCAAAGCATGTATCACGTATGGCACTTTACTGATATATATATATATATATATATATGGATCTGTATGATATTTACTCTCTTGTCCCTGTTCATAGTCACTGCTTGACATCATATTATAGCAAATTTATGAGTGCACAGCCCTGATAGGGTTTTTAAATCCAGACAGTCACCCACATTTTCTAACACATTGTTATAAATTTCATTGAATGTGACTGTTGCTTTTCATTATGGTCAGATGTTGCAATTTAAATATGCAGGTCAATTAATATTTTAACATGCAATGCCTTTGTTTGAAGCCTTTTAAAGAGTTAAAACATAGCACAAGACCAACAATGATAGGCATTTATCCCAAAAGTAGTAATTTGTATCATTGGCTGTAATTAAACTGTAGGTTTTGTATCAGAATACTTTCCAAATGGATGAATTAATAATGATAAGAAGTCTCAAGCCATCTGAGCTGGTCACTGACAGATCTATAGACTGAATTATTATAGGTATTTGTACTCCAGGTCAAAGTGGAACTGAAATAACAACTAAGGGGTATAACTCTGCACACACCAGATCTCCAGAGGTGAAACCTTGTCAATGGATGCAGTTGAATGCTATATTCAGGAGATGGATACATACAGTGGTGATTGTAGAACTTTGAAAGTGTATGAAGGGGGGGTACTTAGGAGCCAAGCATTTTCAGAGAAAGTGGGCAAATGCAAGTGGCACCTTCATTTTCCTACTATACCTCTATCATTTACACAACTTAGGAATATGTTTGAGTATAATAAGTATTTTACTTCAGTAAATTAAACAGAATAACTTTTCCATTCATGGTAGTGAAGTTTTAATCTTTTCTTGCCCTCTTTTCCACTCTCAAGCTGTTGGAACACAAGAGGTTAATTTCAAAAGAAAATCAAAGAGTTAATACTAGCAAAACAGTGTGATATCTATCTATCTCAGTGATAAAGAAATAGTTGAATAAAATGGAATAAAAAGAAGACCAAAATTTCAGTCAGTCAGTTAAGTGCCATACGTGATACACTCTTGGGTGATCATGTCTCTTTTGAGACATGACTGACTGAGCAGAAGATTATCCCGCAGTAGGTGGCCATTGCTTTCTGCGGTAGACTGGTTGCCGACAAAGGCGATAAAACCCAATATGTCCTGTTATTTGATTCATAGCTAAAGGGGGAAGAGATGTATTATATTATTAAGTAGTAATTACTTCATAACAATATAAAACTGATCCCCCAGTAGAAGCCTTAATCATGTTTTCAACTATTATACACTCCTGATCAAAATTTTAAGACCATTTAAAAATCTTTAAAAAGAAATTTTTTTTTACAGATAGATTTTAAACTCCTCCCACTTAAGGTTACCAATACTACCATCTAAAAGGTTATGGAAACAAAAAGCTACATTCCAAACATTTTATTTAGAAATTTACATTTTTATAAAATGAGGCGAATTGCGCATGATCAAAATTATAAAGCCAGGGGTATAAATTGTTAGATCTATGGTAATTCCAATGTTTTTAGTTCAGTTAGAGATTAGCAATCACTGCGTAAAGGTGTTACCATGCCTAAAGCAAGCAAACTTCCCAAAGTTGAGCGTTCTTGAATTCTAGAATTCCATAAGCAAGGTTTGTCACAGCGGGCAATCACAGCTAAGGTAAATTGCAGTAAAACTGTGATTTGCAACTTTCTAAAGAACAGTGAGAATTATGGAAAAGCAAAATCCTCTGGTAGGCTCCAAAAAATTTCTCCTGCATTGAGTAAGAGAATAAGACGGGTGGTTATGAAAGACGGGGGACTTTCTTCTAGTCAAATTAAGGCAGTCACAGATGCTGATTGCAGTACTGTAACCATCAGACAACACATGACAAAAAGGCATGGTAAATAAAAAGCGTAAACAAATTCCTCGGCTGCTTCCACGTCACAAGGTGAACCGCTTAAAGTTTGGTTGTGAATACCAAACATGGGACGTTGAGAAGTGGAAGAAAGTCCTGTTTTCTAACGAGAAAAAATTCAATCTAGATGGTCCTGATGGCTTCCAACAATATTGGCATAACAAAAACATGCCTCCTGAAATTTTCTACACACATCATAGAGGTGGAGGGTCCCTAATGGTATGGGGTGCCTTTTCTTACAGAGGGACGATGGAGCTCCAGGTGGTGCAGGGTTGTCAAACAGTGACTGGTTATGTTAGCATGCTACAAAAAGCATCATTGATGATGGAGGGCTATCGTTTCTGTGTGGATGAATGGTTATTCCAACAGAATAATGCTGCAATCCATGCTGCAAGACGGACCTTGACCTTTCTACAAGAAAATGGGGTCCCTCTCTTGGGACATCCTGCATGCTCACCGGACTTGAACCCAATTGAAAATGTTTGAGGATGGATGACAAGAGATGTTTATTGAAATGGCAAACAATATTCAACAAAAAATGAACTTCGTGAAGCCATCTTCAGAAGCTGGAGCAACATCCCCCACACCTTAATGGAAATGCTTATTTCTAGCATGCCCAACAGAATTTTTAAAGTTATCAAAAGCAGTGGAGGTAGAACTCATTATTAAATTTGGTTGTTGAATGTTTTCATACACTTTTTGTACAATTTCGTAGAATTTTTGTCTCTGGTCTTATAATTTTGATCATGTGTAAATTGCCTCATTTTATAAAAATGTAAATTTCTAAATAAAATGTTTGGAATGTAGCTTTTTGTTTCCATAACCTTTTAGATTGTAGTATTGGTAACCTTAAGTGGGAGGAGTTTAAAATTTATCTGTAAAAAAATATTTCTTCTTAAAGATTTTTAAGCAGTCTTAAAATTTTGATCAGGAGTGTATTCAGTCGGTCAGTTAAGTGCCATATGTGATACACGCTTTGGGCGATCATGTCTCTTTCGAGACATGACTGACTGAGCAGAAGATTATCCCGCAGTAGGTTGCCATTGCTTTCTGTGGTAGACTGGTTGCTGACCAAGGCTATAGAACCTAATCTGTCCTATTATTTAACCCATAACTGGAAGGAATAGATGGATTAATACCTTTCCCAAGGGTATTTGCGCATAAGTGAATGCAATGAATTCAGCTGGAATTCAAACTCGGCTCCCCAATTTCTCATTCTGAGCTGATATCCAATGCACTACAACGCACACCAAAATTTCACTATCCCTAAAAATAGATGATAAAAATTTCCAGGTAAACAAGGTCATATTTCAACCAACCAATCAGAAAGCTCTCATAGCTAAATCATTCCTTGGTACATTGAAAACAAATACATGTTCATTCACCATGTGGTCAAGCAGTGGCTACTGTATCTGAAGACATGCATGCATATATATTTATATATATATATAATATAATATAATTATATGGTTATGTCAATTTTGCATTGCGACATGGAAATTTCTATGTTTCGAGATTAATTCTCATCATCAGGCAATGTTGGTGTGGTTGTGCAGATGATTTACATTTAAATGACAAATACTTTCAGTTTACTGTGAATATGTATGTAGGTGTTTTTTTGTTTTGTTTTTTTTTTGTTCTTTTGTGTGTGGCTAATCAGAATGGAGATTCACTTTGGGGTTTGACCCCGAAAAATTTCTGTGCTTACCAACATTTTTCCTCCTCTTTTTTCTTTTTTTTTGACCCTATTTTTTTCTTGTCTGTTTCCCTTCCTTAATGTTTTCCCTCCCATTTATCTGATCTTATCATTTTCTGTTCAGTTTTATTACATTTGATATGACTTATATTAAGCTCTATAATACTCATTATATTGAGCACTGTTTATAATAAAATAAATGCCAGAGCACTCAAAATAAAACAAACCTTGAGTTGTCTTCACTTGGAATTATTTATATATATATATATATATATATATATATACTTTCTCTTATGCTTTTTCTCTCATATGTGCCTGAATTTTAAATGACTTCTTGAAATTCCAGCTTTCACCTTATTCTTCCATATTATTATATTATATTATATTATATTGTATATTCACCCCCAAGCAAGACAGTACTACCACAAGTGCACATGCACAGGGGATTACAAGAGAGAAGAAGAATGAAAAGAAAGAGGAACAAGATACAGGGCAAGGAGAGATCTGGTGAAGGATAAGAGAAAGATAGGAATCAAGGGGTTAAAAGATGGTAACTGCCATTGCATTTGAACTCTTGGAGATTGTAAACTCTTAGAGATTGTAACTGTCAGGGAAGCAAGTGTACAGCAGGGAGTTCCAAATGCAGGAAGTACGAGAAAAGAAACTACTAGAGTAGAAGAGGCAGTTACATTTGACTGTTTTTACTCTAAAAGGGTGGAACATAGTTTCTAGTTTAGTTGCATGAGTAAACCCATGTAGGGGGGTGCACCAGGGAGTATAAGCTCATCAGAGTAGAAGCTATGAAAGTATTTGCAGAAAAGGCAGCGGGAAGACACATCCTGACAAAGAGAAAGTTGAGCTGCCAAATCGAGATTGATACCATTGCATATCCATCTTTTAATACATTTGAGCACCTCAAGATGAATAGCAGGAACACTTGACCAGATATGGCAACAGTATTCAATTCAGAGATGAATGGTAGATTTGTAAATGAGCAAGATGGATTCTGACAAGAAAAATTTCCAGGCCCAACACAGTGACTCAACCTTCCTAGCAGTATATACACTACCAGCCATAATCATTAGGCCTCCCCATTTTTTTTTTTTTTAAATGTATTTCATACTATTTTTAGTAGTTATTGCCAAGTGGATAATTCTAAATGAAAATAGAATGTTTTTTTGTTATTATTACTTTGCAAAATTTTACAAGGCAGCTAGGAAGCCTTTGCTTCAGCCAGCCAATAAGAAGAGACAAGCATGGGGACGAAAGCACAAAAACTGGACACCAGAACAGTTCATTTGATGCACATGATATTGTGCAGTATTAACAAAAGAACCATTTTATTTTCATTTACAATTATTCACTTGGCAATAAATACTAAAAATAGTATGAAATACATCATTTTTTAAAAACTGGGGTGGCCTAATAATTATGGCTGGTAGTGTTCCTAAACTAAATTTACTTATATATAAATATGCATTGTGGTGCAGTGGATAATGGGTTGGAACAAGAAATCAGAAACCCATGTTCAAATTCTAGCTGAATTTGTTGCATTCACTTACGTGCAAATACTCTTGGGAAAGGTATTAATCCATCTCTTCTCCCTCCAGCTATGGGTTAAATAGTGTAACAGATTGGGTTCTGTAGCTTTGGTTAGCAATCAGTCTACTGCAGAAAGTAGTGGCAACCTACTGTGAAAAAATCTTCTGCCCAGTAAGTCATGTCTCTTTTGAAATATGATCACCCAAGCATGTATCACATGTGACACTTAAGTGATGGAGGTAATAGATGTAGTTACAAGATAACCTAATAACCCTATCAGTGATAATTTCATAACTTTTATAAGAATGTAGATATACTAAAAAGAAGATAATTTATTTATACATTGTACAGTACTGTGCAAAAGTTTTAGGTCAAGAACTATTTTATCTTTTATGAGGCATCAACATAAAGTTTAAAATCACCCCTGTCCTAACACTTTTGCACACTACCAGTAGTGTGCAAAAGTATTAAGACAGAGGTGATTTTCCTAAAAACTTCACTGAAATTCAAATACAGGGTGAAAAACCAAGTAAATTGCTAATAAATATTGATTATTTAAAACTAGGTGTAAAAGAAATGTATTAAAAAGAAGTTATATTTAATTTTTCCTATTTTCTTTTAAATAAGTTATTTTGAAACTACTCATTATTCTTTTATCCTTAGATACAACTGACTTTTTTCTTATTCCCCCTCTTGAATTGATAAATCTAATGTTACTTCACAAGACACACTTTGGGAACAAATACAAGCTGCTTGGCCGGAGATTCCACTAGATACACTGAAGACACTTGTGATGACAATGCCTGACAGAATGAAGGCTGTGATCAAAGCAAGAGGCTATTATACTAAATATTACATTTATTTTGTAACAATTTAATCTTGAGTAAATCAAATAAAATTACTTTAATTAAATTTATTTTCTGTTAATATGCCTCATAAAAGATAAAATAGTTCTTGTCCTAATACTTTTGCACAGTACTGTATATCAGTAGGTTTGAGAAAGTGTATAATTCCCTAATTAGAGAATAACCATCAAAAATAATTTTTTTATAAGTTTTGATTGTAGTGATTCCTGATAAAAAGGAAATATATGAACAAAAATAATTTGAATTAAGATAAGACATTTGAACTTTTCTTTAAAACCCTTATGTCTCTCTCTTCTCTCTCTCTCTCTCTCTCTCTCTCTCTCTCTCTCTCTCTCTCTCTAACCTTCTCTTTCTATACTTCTCTCTCAACAAGCAAGAATGTAACCCTTAAATAAAATGAAGAAAAGACTTTATTTTTTAATTTAAGGTGGGGATATTTATTCTACAATAATAAACACCCCCACCTTAAATAAAAACTCAGTCAGAATTCTAAGAGAGTTCTGAATGAGTGCTCATTAGACTACCATTGGAGTTAGTCAAGACATAATATTATAATTGTTAGTAGAGAGTTATAGTATACCTTTTTTGCTGTGGTGCACATAATAACAGTGATGAAGAGAAATTAGAACCATGTTGAATTCAGTAGTTTATTTCTTTGCTGTCCATAAAGGAAAAAAAATCAGATGCTCTCAAATATGGAAGATTTACTTGTTTGAGATTAGATAGTATTTACATTATTTACACTGTTCAGACTGTTGTCCTTATCTTTATTGCACATGGAATGAGAATGATATCCCCCAGTGATCAAAATAAAAAGTTTGATTCAAAATTCCTAGCACCTGAAGAAAGCCAGCATATACAACAGTAAAATCATCATAAACATGGCAATAAAAATGAGAACAACAGTCCAAACTGTGTAAATAATGGAAGAATTATTAGCTCAAATGGTAAAAATATAACAACAGCAGCAGTAGCAGTTGTTGGAACTCCAGAAAAAACAACAAAAGTTAATTGAAATAATTCAGAAGAAAACAGAAAATTATTCAATTTCTTTCATTCCCAATGCAGTGGCAAATGATAGAATTACCTTTTCTGTTTATTTTAGAAGATATGTGCAGATTTACATAGAAAAATGCAGTGACTGGGAAGACAAGAAAAACACAAGACTTTTGTTGAGAATGTTAGCACCAGCAGAACATGAAAAATGCTGTAATTTTGTACTACCAAGAAATCCAAAAGAAATTTGCTCTGAATTTTTCTGACTAAAATTTTTTAGCAAGAAAAGTTTGTTATTCAATGCTCATTAGAAGTGTATGAATCTGAATAAAAAAGATGATGAAAATTTCATTACATATGCTGGAATTGTTCACAAGGAGTGTGAAAGATTCAAATTACATGAGCTGACTCTGTATATGTTTAAAAGATTAATTTTAATTCAAGGATTAACAGTGAAAAAAAAGCAGAAATACCTGCTCAAAAACTAAAACTACAAGAAATATTGGACAATTGTCAGAGAATTGAAGAAAAAGAATGCACATATATACAAAACAAAGAAAAATATGGAGAAAGAAAAATTAATCCATGTTTTAGTTGTGGAATGTTACATCTTGGAGACAGCAATTCTTTTAAGAATTTAATGTGCTACAGATTTAGAAAAGTAGAACATAAAAAGTTACACTGTAAAGATTAACGCAAGGAAAAATTCTCAAAATAAAAATTTCCTACATAGCATCAGTCAGTTAAGTGTCATACATGAACACGCTTGGGCAATCATGTCTTGAAAGAGACATGACTGATTGGGCAGAAGATTATCTTGCAGTAAGTTGCCATTGCTTTCTGCAGTAGACTGGTTGCCAGCCAAGGCTACAAACCACAAGCTGTCTTATTATTTAACCCATAACTGGAGGGAAGCAATGGATTAATACCTTTCCCAAGGGTATTTGCGTGTAAGTGAATGCAAGGAATTCAACTGGAATTCAAACTCAGCTCCCTGATTTTTCATTCCGAGCCGATAACCACTGCACCACAATGCACATTCTCTACATAGCGTAGTTATGAGAAAAATAATTACAGAAAACCAAATAGAATTTTTGTTTGTAAAAATTTATAATGTGGATGCAAAAATGCAACTAGAAACTGGTAGTGATATCACAATAATCATCAAAGCTATATGGAAAGCAATCAGAAATCCTATGTTAAAAAAACTTCAAAAATTACATGTGGTGTGTTGGGTGAAAATTTTTTTGCTATTGGTGAAATGACTTGCAACCTTTCATTTTGTAACAAGTGTGTAAAAGTGAAGACTAATGTTAAAAAATAGTATGTACTTATTTGGTAGTGTCTGAATAAAAAGTATTTTCCTGTAAATATTTATTTGAAAAATATCAATGGAAAAATTTAAAGGAAGAATTGAAAAAATCTTTTCCAGATCTTTTATCAGATGAGTTGGGCCAAAAGTTCTAAAGTCAAAGCAAAATTTTAAGTGAAAATAAGATCAACCCCAGTATTTAAACTAAAACATAGTGTACCACTTGCAGCATTAGGTAAAGTCAATAAAAAGAATTAAACAGGCTAGAAAAAATGGGTGCAATTGAAAAACTGAGCATTAAAAATGGGCAACATCAGTAAAAAAAAAAAAATTGTGTTTGTGCTGATTTTTTGTCTAAACTAATGTTTAGAATAACGTAACTCATTATAAAGTCCAGAGGAAATTTTTGCAAAATTAAACAGTGGAAAATTTTTTTCTAGCTTGATTTTTCTGAGGCATATTTGCAAATACAGGATGAAGAATAATGTTCAGATTTAATAATGATAGATACACACAAAGGATTGTATAAGTTCAACTAACTTCCTTTTTGAGATGAAAGTGTCTCTAACCATATTTCAATTAGCTATGAATACTATGCTTGCAGATTGTGATTTCACAGTTGTTTATCTGGATGAAATATTGATTAAAAGTGCACCTAAGAAACAACATATTGAGCATGTAACCTAGATTTGAACACTTACTTGCTATGTAACAGTGTACTAATATTTGTACAAAGAATAATGATACCTATCATATTACAAAAATGGATATTAAATGAATTTCATAGTGTATGTCCTGGAATTTCAAGGGTGACATTTCTTATGAGAAATTACTAGACTAAAATAGATCAAAACATTGAAAAATTAGTAAAAGTCTGCAGAGGCTATGCTCTGGCAGTCAAGTCACCTACCTCAAAATTAAAGATCTTGGCCAAAGACAGATACTCCATTGTCAAGTCTGCACATAGATTTTTCAGGTTCAATAAATGGATTGCATTACCTGGTGGTAGTGGATAGTTTTACTTCTTCTTCTATGTGCCTTGTTCTTTCAGGACATAAGTGACCATGGCCTTCCATGTCTCACTATCCTGGTTGGCATTTAGCACACTTTCTCTTGTTACACCACACAAACTCCAATCTGCCATCCACCTGCTCATGCCCAATAAGAACGTTACACGCTGCTTTTCTCTTTCTTTCCTTCTATCTGGCCTGTTAGTGTCAGTTTCCAAGCCCTCCTTCCTCATTGCATGACCCAGGAACTTCTGTAGTCTCTTCCTGATGCTCAGTATTAATTTCCTTTTCATTTCCATCCTTTCCAAAATCTCATCATTGCTCACATGCTTGATCCATGATATCCGCAGCATCCTTCTCTAGAAGCACATTTTAGTTGCTTCAAGTTTTTCTTTCATCTTTGATGATATTGCCAAGTATTCACTACCAGACTGAAAAACTGGCATCAAATAGCAATCCAGTACTCTCTTCTTTGTTTCTAGTGAAATTTTCCTGTCTCTTAATATTCTACTCAGCTTCTGGAATGCTTCCTTCGTCATGCCAATTCACCTTTGGATCTCTGTGTCACACTTTTCATCCTCTTTTAGAAGACTTCCCAGGTATTTAAATTTTTGTACCAGCTTGATTTTAGCATCCCTCACCTGTATTTGGCATTTTGGGCTGCTCTTTTTGCTGATGACCATGTGTCCAGTTTTCTTATAGTTTATTTGTAGTCCTTTCTTGTCACTCATTCAGCTACATTCTGTGGGAGGTCTTGTAGTTTCCTTTCTGTGTTTGCTATCAGCACTGTATCATCTGCATACCTTATGTTGTTCAGTTTGTGGCCTCAGATGATGAATCCTGGTACAACTTCTAGAGTACTCAGAATAGTATCACTATACAATTTAAATAGATCCAGTGAAAAGACACATTCTTGTCTTACATCCCTTTCTACCTTTGTATATCTACTGAATTTGTTACCTGTCCATATGCAGGCAGTTTGCTGCCAGTAGAGATTCTTGATTACTCTTAGGTCTTTCCCAAATATGTTTAGGTTGCTGACCATTTCTATCAATTCTTTGTGGCATACTTTGTTGTACACGTCCTTTTTCATTTGTATTACCCTTTTGGATAGCATCCTAATCATGAATATGGTGTTTCTTGTTCCAGTGTCTTTGATGAGTCCACACTGTTCTTGTCCTACCTCTGGCCTGATTCTGCTTCTCTCTCTATTCATCAGGATACAGACAATGAGTTTTGTTATGTAGCTTATGAAACTGATTGTTCAGTGGAGTTCACACTTGTGTGCATCTGGCTACTTAAGCAGTACTATGAAAATGGACCTGCTGAGGTCATCCAGTATTACACTACTGTTACATATTTAATTTATTATTTCTGTAATTTTCTCCCTGCAGAATTCATCCAGGGCTATCAGCATCTCTATTACAATGCTGTCTGGTTCAGCTGCTTTGTTTCCACTCAGTTTGGCCATTGCAGCTTCTACTTTGGACTTTATTATTTCTGGTCCATCCTCATCTTTGTGTATTGTCAGTTGCTCTCTCTTGTGGAAAAGATCTTTTATATATTCTTCCTATCACTAGAGTATTTCCTCTTTCACCAATATGATTGTTCTATCCTTAGATTTTATACATCCTGTTAAGGAGCAGGTTTTTTGTCCTGTCAGTTCTCTTATTTCTTTATGCATGTCTGCTTTATTAATCCAGTTTGTTGTTGAGCCATTCCTCTTTAGCCTGTCTGTAATTCCTTCTTATTTCCTTGTGTAGTTTCCTGTATTCCATTCCATGTTTTGGCATAGTTTTCTGTCTCTTTTGCACCATGTCACGAATCTCTTCAGTCATCCACTCATTTTTTTTCTGCATCTGATTTCCTTTGAAACAATGTTATTTACTGACATCACTGGCACTTTCTTTAGTGTGATCCATTTCAAGTTTCCTTTTCTAATTTCTTTTGTTTTTGTTTTTCACACTGTTAGTATATTTTTTCTGCAGGTTGAGGTCATTCATGAGCATGTTGTATTGCAGTCTGGGTGCTGCACTAGGATTCTTCAGTCTTCAAAGTTTCAACCTCATTTTGCAGATGACTGGGAGGTGCTCGCTTCCACAGTCAGCACTTGGATAGGTTTTGCATTAAATCACTGCATTTCTGAATATCCTGTTTATGGTTATATAGTTGATTTGATTTTTTGTGTCACCTCCTGGCTTCTGCATGTCCATAGATGTTGTGGGTGTTCTTGAAACTAGATGTTAGTTATTACCAGCAATATATTTTTCAAAGTGAAAAATAAAATTACCAGCATTACAAGGTAAATTTTTTTTCAAAATCAAAAAATAATTTTACTAGCAATACATTTTTCAAGGTAAAAAAGAAAAATTACCAGCAAAACATTTTTCATAGTAAAAAAATACCAGCAATACATTTAAAAAAAAAATTACTGGCAACATATTTTTTTAAATTGGTAATTTTTTCCAGTACATCTTTATTTTATCATATTTTGAGCTCAGTTTGGGGTTTCACTATTTGCCCATAGCTAGGATCCTAACAGGTGCTACCACTCCGAGTCAGGGTGGACCTGAGAACAGCAACAGTTAAAAGTTCCACGCACTTCAAAACCTCCCAATCAAATGTTACTGCTAAATGTAGTTTACCATCATGCCCAGTAAAATTCTATCATGCAATTAATTGGAGTAGATAGACTAAAGTATCGCCCGGTTCACACTCCACCCACGTCTATTGAACAGGTGTAGAGGCTCATCCCTTGTTCCCTGTTTAGGATGTGGTTTCCAGCTTTCTCTTTTCCAATCTTTTCACTTTTCTTTTTTTTTCTTTTTTTCAATTGGAGTAGATAGACTAAAGTATCGCCCAGTTCGCACTCCACCCATGTCTATTGAACAGGTGAAGAGGCTCATCCCTTGTTCCCTGTTTAGGATGTGGTTTCCGGCTTTCTCTTTTCCAATCCTGTCACTCTTACGTAGCCCCCCCCCTGCACATCAGTGGCGTTACCACCTTGCTCAGGGTGATATGATTAAAAAAAAATCAAGGTATGAATTTTTTTTTAAAGTAAAAAAAAAATTACCAACAATACATTTTATAAAGTAAAAAACAAAAATCACAAATTTACTTTGGATAGTAAACTTTATTTTAATTGCTAAGACTTATAGTGTGGTAAATGTCTTCATATCAGAAAGTTCTCAGTGTATATAAGTGGCAGAATAATTATTTTACTGGAACTTCAGAAATAAAAGGAACTGACTCAAGGGTTTAAAATAAATAATATATTTTATTTCTTTTTTATGAATGAGTCTTTTGTTATAGCATAATAAATTGTTAATAAGACAGATATTCATAACAGTCTGGAGAAATATCTCCTTCTGTAGTTTGAAGTCTGGCAATGGTAAGGATAGTAGTAATCTTGGAAATAAAATATCCTGTGTTTTTTTTCGTAGTTCTTAACAAGGTAGAAATGTCAGTAGCTGATGACCACTGGACTCCCTTTTTCATGCTTCACACATAGCTGGTTTCTATGTGGTAGTGTTCTTTTGTTCTTTCCTCCCCTCCCACCAACCCAGGGGGGGTGGTTTATATTATTTTGAATAGACAGTTATAAGTTCCATGCTCTTCAAAACCTCCCAATCAGAGACGTTGCTGCTAGATGTAGTTTAACATCATGCCCACTAAAATTCTATCACGCAGCTAAATGAATCAAGGTATGAACTTCTTGAAGATCTAAAGATATGTTTTTGAAGATAATATTTTTATGTTTCTATAAACTGTAAAATCAGAGAATGTTTTAGGTTTAGTTTACAATATTAAAAAAAAATATTGGGCACAGCAATATTGAACTTGGAGATTGAATGCTTACTTATCTTAGAAAGTGCATTAGTAAATTACCTCTCAGTAAGTGAACATTGTCTTTCTGCACATGACTACAAAAATGTATATGTAGATTTTATCAACAGTAATTCAATTTTAGATATTTTAAAAAATCTGCATTTAGAGATCTTCAACACCTCATTATTACCTACTAATACAGTCAGTCATTTAAGTGCCATACGTGATACACACTTTGGGCGATCATCTCTCAGAAGAGACATAACTGACTGAGCAGAAGATTATCCCACAGTAGATTGACATTGCTTTCTGTGGTAGACTGGTTGCCAGCCAAGGCTATAAAACCCAATCTGTTCTATTATTTAACCCATAACTGGAGGGAAGAGATAGACTAATACCTTTCCCAAGGGTATATGTGTAAGTGAATGCAAGGAATTCAACTAGAGTTCAAACTTAGTTCCTCGAGTTCTCATTCTGAACCAATATCCACTGTACCACAACACACATCCTAATACAGTATAACTACACAAATAAGATATCAAATTATAGTACAAAAACATCTGTATGAAAAATCAGTAGCATTAAAATATATAGTGTAAAAAATGTTCCATTTGGAACATTTAGAAAATAGAGAACTGAAATCACTGTTCAATACAGTGAACTATCCATTTATTTTTTGAAAAAATTCAAAATTTTCCAGATCAAAAACAAATATACTATCAGATTTACTATAATTTTTAATACTATCAAATTTACTGTGATTTTTTTATAAAATGAAATTAAAGAATTAGTCAAAATTTATGGATGCATTAGCTAGAAACCTCGAAATATGCATATTAAACAAAGATCTACTCAAAATATTAAGCTTGGTTTGCATCAGTGAGATATTAGAGTAATCTGTAAGCTTTACTATTATCAAACATCTAGCATGCTGTTAGAGAACAAAAAAAGTTAATATACAAAAATAGAAAGACATTTTCTCACTGAATTTATTTAATTTTTTGGACCTTGAACATTGATTTTTCATGAAAAGTAACGTTTTATTTACAAAAATTAGTAAGAAACATGTTACTGAATGTATTGTCCATTGCTAGCACTACTTTTCCCATCTTTCTGGTAGTATTTGAATTCTATGTTGTAAAAATAACATGTCTTTTGAGGTTAACTATGAGTTGAGCCATTTGGTTGTATTTTCATAAGAATGAAAGTGTTGCTCAGCCAGGCCATGTGTCATTGATTAGAACAAGTGATAATCAGGCAAGGTAATGCTGTTAGAGAACAAAAAGAGTTAATATGGAGAAATAGAAAGACATTTTCTCACTGGATTTATTTAACATATATACAGCAGGACAATACTAAATCATTGGAGCAGATAGACTAAACTATCGCCCGGTTCACACTCCACCCACGTCTTTTGAACAGGTGAAGAGGCTCATCCCTTGTTCCCTGTTTAGGATGTGGTTTCCAGCTTTCTCTTTTCCAATCATTTTACTCTTAAATAGCCCCCTGTGCATCAGTGGCGTTACCACCTTGCTTGGGGTGATATGATTAAAAAAAAAAAGTCCCATCAGGATTTATTATCAACAGACATAATGTTAACAACATTAGATATGAAGGTGACATTTTCAAATTTCACATTCAGAAAGGAAACTGAAATAACTATTTGACAAGTTAGTAATAGAAAGTAACAAAAAAAAAAGAAGATTATTTATTACTTGTAAGTGTACAGAATTCATGGAATATCAGCAAAACAGACAGCTGAATGTATGCACTACATATTGGGATATCAAAATTAAATAAGTACAGGGTACTCTCAAGGTAGTGTACTAGTAGATGATGAAAAATGTAACACAGAAATTCAAAGATGCATACATAGTGAAATATATGTAAAGAAAGTATTAAGAAATGGAAAAATATTACAAACAAAAAAGAAATTTGAAAAAATTGATAGAAAACATCACTGGAAACTACATAAAGTTAAGGAATCAGTGCATATGCTAGGCTACAAAAATCTCTTGAGCCGACCAAACAAAGGAATGAATACAATATGGGAACAAGTAATACAGAGTGCTACAGAAAATCATTAGCATCAAAGATGGCAATATGAGCTCTGGTAAAAAAATGGTTACTGAGACATTAAGTTTATAAGTTCCAGAAATTCATAAGTTGATTCCTCAAGGACACATTGCAGTAGATATAGACGTTGGTTAGTTCCAGTGACTTGACCGAAAGAGTTGAGTTCAATACCAGTAGTGGTAAACAAATAACTTAGAGAGTCAAGTTAAAGAGAGATAACTACATAGCTACTGAAAGTGGCATTGCACATGGAATGAGAATGATATACCCCAGTGATTAAATTAAAAAATTTGGTTCAAAATTCCTAGCACCTGAAGAAGGCTGGAGCATACAAAGGCCAAAACTAAATAAAGATGAGGACAATAGTCCAAACAATGTAAATAGTGTAAATACTACCTCATCTGAGATAAGTGTGTTAAACTGATGTGTATTACATAATCCCTTATATTGAATCCTTATAGATGAAACAATAAATATGAGATTCTATTGATGAATGCTGAGAATATCATAGACAGAGAAAATAACAAATGAAAAAGTTTTAAAGAAATTGGAACTACAAGAAAATAGATACTCACAATCAAAATGTGACTGTCAAAATCTTTTGAACACGTAAAAAAAAGAGGACTGGGTGATTTTAACACTCACAGAACTTACTGAAAGTAAGAGAACTAGTGGGAAACAGTGAGAAACCTACTTAACAGAATTAGGACAAAGGTTACTTGAAGCAGCAAAAGAAAGGAAGTCATGAAGAGTTATAAGTTCATAGAGAAAATGGAAACATGTCATCTCAACTGTTCATATAGAAATTATAAACTTGACATTTAAGTGGTTCATGTATCAAACCCATTAAACAGTGTATTGTAATCTACTATTCTGACTAAAAATATATTTTCTTTATTACATCTCAAATTCAATTTCTTATCATTCCTTCAGTATTTGTTTCTTTGTATCCCAAATTCTACATAAATGTCAATTCCTTGGAAATCATTGACTGATGCACATCATATTCATTGTAGTAATTGTCATAGTGGTGGTGCTTATATATATATATATATATATATATATATATATATATATATATATATATTGATATATAAGAATTAGTGAATATAGTAGAAAAAAATAGAAAGGTTAAATGACTTTTTCATTTTGAATATATGACCCCACTCACCTACTTAACAAAGCAGAATGAAATACCCTATAGTTATTTAGTCACTATATCTGCTTTAGTTTATTAAATTTAAAAATGATTATTAACAGCTTAAGCTAACTCAAGTTCCATAGATATCAGTTCTATCATATCAGGTAGCATTTTGCACATAAAGTTTACCCCAAGTTGGCTGATTCAATTAAAGCATGTCAGATTTAATAACAGCTTCCCTCTGCCCAAAGAGACACAGGTCTGAATCTTCAAACACTTTATATGAGGAATAAATATTTCCTCTGCAAGTTAAATTTAAATCAAGCTCTCTGTTGGATCAGTTTTAATATTTAATCTAATATTACAAGGATCCATTGGATTATTTATCAAATCTTTTCCTTTGATTTTTTGCTTTTGTGTGTGTGTGTGTGTGTGTGTGTGTGTGTGTGTGTGTGTGTGTGTGTGTTCACAACCTGTTATTGCAAGAAAGTGTTAGTTAAAAGGTAAAAGAATATTTGTTTTAATGCTATGTCTTTTCAGGATATAGATGATCATGACTCACCACAGATTCCTTTTATTGCTGTTATCTATTAATTGATTATTAAATGATTGATATGCTTACTTGTAGAATTGATTCTATTTACCGTATCTATAATTTGGAATTTAAAGTTTTTCTTCTCTTATATTGGTTTCAGCACAGAACAAGAGAGCACATATGCTATTTAATTCATAGCTGAGAAAAGAAAAGATGTGTTCATACTTTTTCCAAGTGTATTTTTATGAAAGTGACTAGCCTGGAATTTGAACTCAGTTTGCCAATTTTGTGCCACTGTTTATTAAATCAACCCTACATCTAAAAGAATAGTTTCTAAAAAGTAACCCTAACCCTTTTTACATTGTAGTCAACAAGTGTGTGTGGGGAGTGTGGTGTGTGCATTCAACACAGCAACTCACTATGACATACGAGTCATGAAGAATACATTATGATATGACCTAGTGTCAAATGAATATCGAAAACAAAGATGGGAAGATAACCTTTTGCTTGGATTTGAAAATCTAATGCAAAATTATTATGATAAATAAAAAAAGTGTTCTACTTTCTTTTATTCTATTCATTTTGAAAACTGAACCCTCATTATATGACTGCTTTTAAGCAGTGTAAACTTATTTAAACAAAATCAAAATTATTTAAAAATGAAATAACTGAAATAGCTTTTAATATATATATATATATATATATATATATATATATATATATATAATCATATCACCCCAAGCAAGGCTTTTTATTGCCACTGTTTTGCAGGGGGTTACATAGGAAGAAAGTTATGAGAAAGAGTGACAGGTTATAGGGGGTGTCAGGAAGTGGGTAAGAGAAGGATGAGAATACTGATGAGAGTGGAGTGGATTGAGAAAGGAACATGAGAGAGAGAGGATGCAGGTTAGTGAGATAGGAGATGACTATTGACTTTACATTTAAATTCTCGGAGATTGTAGCTGATGGGGAAGCAAATAAATGGAAGGGAATTCCACAGGCAGGAAGTGCGAGAAAAGAAGCTACTGGAGTAGAATTTGCATTTACATTTTATTGGTTTCACAGTAAAAGGGTGGGACCTAGTTGCTAATCTTCTGGCTCGAGTAAATTTATATATAGGGGCACCAGTGAGCTAAGTTTATTATATATATATATATTAAAAAGTAATTTCTTACATCAATGTGAAGATGGGACTTATGGACTAGTATTTTATTTTATCTTTTCTACAGTAGTCTAATATTTATAAAATTTTCATAAATTATTAGCTTTTTCTGTTCCACTTCTTGCCTGAGGAAGTCTCTATTAGTTTCTTACTTTTTTGCCAACTACAATTATCAAAAATTTAATTTATGCAATATCAATTTTCATCATCTGTCTTTTTTATGGTCCTGGGCATGACGGTAAACTGCATCCGGCAGCAAGGCCTCTGATTAGGAGGTTGTGAGGAGCATGGAACCACCTCTTAATTGCTGTTGTTCCCAGGTCCACCCTGATCCAGAGTGGTAGCACCTGTTAAGGTCCCAGCTATGGGCAAATAGTTAATTCCCAAACTGGGGTCAAAACACTATGAAAGTATAAAAATACACTTTTATAGAAATATATACATGAAAATAGACTTAAATAGAAAAATATACATTTTTGAAGAAAAAATATTATTCTCTGCAAAAAATTTTTTTAATACAAAACTAGAAGACATTTTCACTTTTCTAAAATAAAAAGAATAAAAACAAAAAAAAAATTAATTATGATGTAATGAATATTACAAAACTCAAACTCAAACTGTCTTTTTTAATTCTGTTCTTTCATTCTCAGTAACTTTTAGCATCATTGTAGTTTTATTACCTTATTTGATGGAAAATAAAAAAAAGAAAACATTATCAATTTCTGAACAAAGACCAACATTGCTAGAGCACCCAGTAAGAATCAAATTCATGACACTACCATGGCAAATGTTAAAATGAGCTATATTCCTTAATTCCACCAGTTCAAACCTTTACGGCTAAGAAACACCATGCCATGTACCCAGTGGTGAATTCACTTCTTACTTCAATGGGCAAAAGGAAGTGCCAATTAGATAGATTCTTCTTAAAAGCTGTTACTTTATGGATCCTAAACAAATGCTTCCCTGAAGACTGCAATCTTAATGTTTTTGAATTTAAGGTCAACTATTATCTATCCTACATACTCTTATAATCTGCACTAACCTCTTCCTCTTAAACCATATGACAACCTTACTTGATAACTCTCTACTTTAGATGCTTCTTGGCCTTTGTATTGGGTTAGCATTTAGTTTACCAAATTGATCTATATAACAACTTTGCTAGATATTATGAAACATGTATGTGCCAAATATAATACATTGAAGTAGAAGCTAATCTTATGTTTTTGTCCCTTTCATCAGTCAGTTAATTGCCGTATGTGATAAATGCTTGGGTGATCATGTCTCTTTTAAGACATGACTTACTAGGCAGAAGATTTTCCCAAAGTAGGTTGCCATTGCTTTTTACAGTGAAGTGGTTGCCAACCGAAGCTATAGAACCCAATTTGTCCTGCTATTTAATTCATGGCTTGAAGAGAAGCAATGGATTAATACTTTTTTCAGGGGATTTTGTAAATAAGTGAATGAAACAAATTCGACTGGAATCTAAACTCAGTTCTCTGATTTCTCTTGCATATATCAACAAATAAAATGAATAAATCAATGATGGTGTAAAAAGCTTTATTTATTGATTCATTTGAACCAGTTTTCTCATCAATTTTTTGCTTTTGTCATATTTTTGCTTCTCTATCATTTGAACTTTCTTCATCAGGCATCTGTTATTGATGGACAGATTATATTGATTCAAAGAACTATCTTTGCTCTCACTCAAGTCTTATTTCTAATATTTTAAGATCTACTTAAACATCAAAAATGGTAAAAAAGGTACAAATAAATAGTAATGCCTTTTCTAAAAAAAATATTAAATTGAAAATTGTTTTATATCAAAGAAATAAATCAAAGACAATAGGCAGAAAACAGAGTTGTTCTATAGATTTCTCAAAGAATGACAATTCCAAACAAGGCCAGCTTGTATAAAGAACAGGTGTTTAAACAGAGAAGATACAAAAGGAATGTGTTTATTATTACCAAAACCACAATAACAAGAACAAAGAGTAGCTTATTTAACAGTAGGTCAAAGTCTTAACATTATTCCATTGCAGCAACTATACTGGAAAATATTCATATTAGACTATTCAGAGAAATAGCATTTTACAGGCTGACAGTTTTCAAGATTTGTATGGAGCTTGTTTTAATTTTAATTTATATTCTCTACTATAGAAAAGATAATTTGTAGAGTTAATCAATTTCATGCAAGTTTCTACAGTTGATTAATTTTTAATGTTTTTTTAACTTATTATTTTTATTCAAAAACAAACACAGAACCTCATCATAACTCAGCAATCTTTAATGTTGCTGCTGCTAAATCTAATGAGATGTTGAGCTCATGAGAAAAATCTAATCTCTCAAAGTTATATGGCAGTTTAATCTGCTGCAGACCTTAGTGGATGACAACCTTTCAGCACTTGTCTGCCACAAGATTGTTACCAATTTGCAGATGGCGTGTCTGTAGTAGGACAAAATGAAATGATAATAAAAAATAAAGATTTTAATTTTCATATAATGCAAAAGGAAACCAAAAAGGTTTTCCAGTCATGTGCAAATGTTATCACCCTCCTTCCAGAAAGGAAATAATCATTCTCTTCTCACTTCCTAACCATTGAGTTCTGACTTGTTCAGTAGCCATCCCAACAAAAGGGAGATTCAGTCACCCTCACTCAACATCAGGCTGACTTAAGATCAACCATTCTCTATATGTTCACATTTTTATACCAGTGTGCATCAATAAACATTGGTGCGGATCATTTTCTACTAAAGTCTTTATTTTGCTTATTGCAGTCTACTAACATTCAACTTATGTTTAAAGTCAAATACAACTCTCTATAATTAGTGACCTCAGCATGATATAAAGTCAATAACAATCCTCCACAGGTCTTACTGGTAGATGATTCTGGGATGTAACTGAGCCAGCAAACATGACAATGATTTGGAATATGCATATTCCAAATCAAAAACACTGACTAGTAATAATAATGAATTTGTGGTGCAGTGGATATCAACTCTGAATGACAAATCAGGGTGCCGAGTTCAAATTTCAATTGAATTGCTTGCACTCACTTACACACAAATACCCTTGGGAAAGGTATTAATCTGTCTCTTCCCTTCAATTATGGGTTAAATAACAGGACAGAATGGGTTCTATAGCCTTGGCTGGCAACCAGTCTATTGCAGAAAGCAATAGCAACCTACTGTTGGATAATCTTCTGCTCAGTCACTCATGTCTCTTTTGAGACATGATCACACAAAGCATGTATATCACATATGGCACTTAACTGACTGATGTAGTTGTTGCTGTTAAACTTGAAGCAATGAAGGCATTCAGCCCATGAGAACCATCTTATCACTCCAGTACTCATTATCTTGGCAGAGTATCTGAAGATTCTCTTGTACCAGATCACTGTATGCTGAAAGTTCTGGAAGAAATATCTCCTTCCAGCAGCTGTGTGATTTATTGTGATGATGTCTCTAGTCTGGCATGTCAAACTAGTAGATAGCATTGATAGGATGGTCATCAGGTCATCACAGGACGTGACCCAGCCAGCAAACATGATGCTGAAGATGCATCTTCTTATTAGATGCAAGATCAGAGCAGTGCACCCCTTCCATGTCACCAAGATATGATAGTAAAAATCTCTAATCATTATAACAAATATGGTTATTATGATATATCATTAATCATTGAAAAATGTTTGATTTGTCAATAACTATATACAATGGATCCTTTGTCAATGATCATCAATCAATTTATATAGAATCAATATATTTATCTTTATTTCTTTTCTTCAAATAAACACACATGTGACAATATTTGATTTGCTTGAAATAATTAAAAAAATAAGAAAACTTTAAGGTTAAAACATCCCTAAAATCTGTTTTTAAATATATTATGTAAAACTGTATTAAATTAATGAAAAAGAAAGTTTATGATCCCCACCTAGGTACCAGGTTAATAGAAAATAGTAATCAAATAAGAAGATGAATGAATTTGAATTGAAACTCTTTCAGGCTTAATCAAATAACTTATAAATTCTGCTTTATAGCTTTATGAAATGAATAGCAATTATTGGTCAATATGTTAAACATTTAATGGACTAATATTTTTAATTATATTTTTTTGCTTTGTACTATTTTGTAGATGATAAGCTCACAAACATTGTTTATCTTAGTTACATTAAATAAATAAAATGTACATATTTTAAGAGAATTAATTCAGTGCTAGGAAACAGATTGTAAAAAATACTGTTTTGGATTATATTCACAATATACAGAAATGAGAAAGAATGACAAATACCAACTGATACTTATCTCACTATAAAATACTTCAAGATAATACATTTTTAATCTGATTATTATCTGGAGCATTTATAGGATTATTTTGATTATGGGCCATTTTAATTATGAAAGTAAGAGTTTCTAATCAACTGTTTGTCAAAATACATATTTGAAATTATTCACTTACTTTTGTGTATTGTCTATGGATGTTATATATATATATATAACATAGTGATGATCCACGTATACTGTCTTAATATGTATAGGAAAAATTATTAAAAAGTTGTGAGTTTATAAATGTATTTTTTTGACAGTATTTGTTTAAACTCACAACTTTTTAATAATTTTTCCTATATATATATATATATATATATATACTGATATAATCCTGTTCTGTCTGCATGTTTACTTTCACTCACACACCCACTACATATAAACATCTCAATATCGATTGATTTACACACACAAATCTTTTAAATTTTAATAGCACCCCACTCCACCACTTTTGCCTATGGTAACATCAATGCTTTTGATTTTGAATTTCCATAACATTATATTTATAACTCCGTAACTGATCAATATTTCACTGCCTGATGATGGTACACTTGGCACCGAAACCTGAAAGATTTTGAGTTGCAGTCCTATATGTTATTATTATAACACTAATAATAACTCACTCTCTCTCTCTCTCTCTCTCTCTCTCTCTATCTCTCTCTCTCTGCTTATTTATAAATGGAACTTTGTTTGTGTGTGTGTGTGTGTGTGTGTGTGTGTGTGTGTGTCTGTTACCTATAGACTCCGAAACAACTGAACCAATTTTCTTGAAAATTTACACAGTTGTACTATAAGCGTTTGCGAGTGTTCTTAGCTAGATTTTGTGTCGAGGTACCCCTGATAAATATTGAAAATCAATAATAAAAAAAATCAGGTTATAGAAGGAATGGTCAGATTTTAATCAAATTTGATGCACTCATAGACAAACACATAAGAAAGGATATTCAGAAGTTTCAAGTATTTTTTCAGCCCTTTTATTTTAGTTTTTGCTTCGGGTTTGGCTCTAAGTAGGTATAATTGTAGTTCTTAGTCTCAGCCATGATACCATTTACTCAGAGGACTTATTTAGCCTTCAAAATTCAGTTTGCGACGAAAAAAAAAATTGATATCGATACCAGGAAATCAAAATTTGACTTATATCCATTCATTTTTCTTTCAGTCTACGGTTTTGCTTTAACTGGAACCAACTATTGCTTTTCAGTGTTTCGTGCCAATGTCCAAAGAGTTCATCCAGGACCATGGATTAGTTTTAAAGCTTTCATTACACCCAAGCAACGTCGTGCTATACTGCTAGTATATATATAATGGCTGGCCACTCATTTTTGAGGATACCCATTTACCAGGGAGGCTAGCTAATCCCCATTGTAGACGCCTGCTCAGGAACATGTGTTTGTTCAACACCCATCTGTGCTGAGCAGAACTTTAGTTACAGTTTCTGGGAGAGAGTATGTTAACTAACATGATCAAAAGTGTGAATAAGGCCAGGTTGTCACGATGACTTGTGACTTTGAGCTAGCACAACCATTGACAATTATATATATATATATATATGTATACATACATATGTGTACATATGTGTGTGTGTGTGTGTGTGTGTGTGAGAGAGAGAGAGAGAGAGAGAAAGAGATAACAGTACATATTTTTATACATCAAGAACAGTATTGGGGAAATTGTATAGCAAAGTGGAAAAAGTTTACTAGTGATGCATTTCATTCTTCAGGACTTTATTGCACTAAATGTGTTATGTTTATATGATTACGTGTCCCCATGAGTTCTGGGAATTTTAGTAATTTATTTTTTTTCATCAGTTAAATTCATTTAGGGTCTTTTTTTTACTTTCCATCATTTTTGTTAGTTGGTATCCCACACTGTGATATCAAAAGGTCTGCCAGGAAAGGTGAAATGTTGTAAGAGCCAGGGTGCAAATTTGCTGTAGATGACTTTGCGATTAAGGCACTCTTTAGACATTTATGTTATAGTGAATGTTCATGTAGGCAGCATATATTAATTCAAAAATGTTTAATTGAATAATATACACATATTATGTCTACTTGTTTTTATGCTGATCCTCTCCAGGTCTCTAATCAGTTCCTTGATGTTAAGATGAAATTCATCAAGAAAGACACCATAGTTTTTCCCTACCCAAGTACTTTCAATCTCCCCATCCTCAGGGATGAATTACAAAGACAAACTCATTGTAACTTTGTTAAAATTTGCCTTTTGCTGTGATGTTGATTTTTAAAAAAATATCTGTAAACACACTCTGTTAGAATTATATTAAAACTGTGAATTTATCAATTATAGCTATAGAATATTTTGTAAAACAAGCATCCTGATAAAAGGAAGCTTAGTACAAATTGGTAGAAATTCAAAATGGCATTAAATGTTTGTTATATGCCCTTCAACACATTGCTGCTATACTCACAACAAACACACACACCCATATATATATATATATATATATATATATATATATATATATATTGTGTATTTAGGCAGCAAATTTTCTTTTAAACATGTCAGATTAAATTGTAAACATTACGTTTGATTATTTTTAATAAAATCCGTTCAAACTCACAGATAATCTTTCAAGTGTTACAATCAAAAGATGTCAGAAATGAGCTGTAACATTGACAGATGTTATTTTCATTCATTACTTAAGGTACCCAAGTACTTTCAACCTCTTTCCGAGATCATCTTCAGGGGTGTGAGTTATAGTAACAAATGTAACTGGAAAACTGTGTTGCTAAAAATCACTGTACCTTTTTTCTTGCTTCAAATATACCGGTTAACAAATTGCTAGCATTCATTAGAATGCAAAAATTATCCAAAATGGAATTTTTTTTATATGTTGTAATGTCATCGTTAAAGCATGAAAAAACTGTTCTTTTTACAAACATTTTAGAACATTATTACAGTGTTCATAGCTGACAGCATAAGTGTTTTAATGCATATTGCCTTGAGAATCTGTAGTTTGCTTTTGTTGTTTTCTTGGTGTAAGATAGTTGTATTATTGATCATTATTGTTTTATATTGTGAATGTAGGCTGGAATGTTGTTGTAAATATCTAGAAATGGATGAATGGTCAGACAAATGTAATGTAAGACACCTATTTAATGTAATTGTTGTAAATCCAACATATATATATATATATATATATATATATACATGTAATATGTACAGTAATTTTAGCAACACAATTTTCCGGTTACATTTGTTACCATAACTTACACCACTGTAGATGATCTCGGAAAGAGATCGAAAATACTTGGGTACCTTCAGAAATGAATGAAAATAACATCTGTCAATGTTACAGCTCATTTCTGACATCTTTTGATTGTAAAAAGTGAAAGATTATCTGTGAGTATAAATGGATTTTATTAAAAATAAGCAAACATAATATTTGCAATTTATTTAATCTGACATATATATATATATTAGTCATCCGCACATATATATATATATGTATAATTCCAAGTGAAAATAAAAATTTATTAAATATAACCAACAAATACATGAGAAAAATAATCACTGACGAACTAGGTAAAAATAAAGCCAGAAATAGAATAACTTTTTTTTCTTTTATTTTTTAAAAAAATTTCTGCTTTATATCAGGGTAAAAAACTTTACAACAAATGAATAGTTGGAACAAAAAAATCACAGTTTAGGGTTTTTGGAAAAAGATCTTTTCTTTAACAAACAGACTAAAAAGGATAAGTAAGGAAAGAATAGGGGATTGGTACTCAAAATGAATATCACATCAAATGTAATAAAACTGAAGGGAATGAAGGGAAAATGATAAGATCAGATTAATGGGAGGGTAAAACATTAAGGAAGGGAAACAAACAAGGAAAGAATAGGAAAAAGGAAAAAGGAAAAAAGTTGGTTAGCATGTATTCTTTGGGGTCAAACCCCAAAGTGAACCTCCATTCTGATTAGGCACACAAAAAAACTCCCACATACATTCACAGCAAACCAAAAGATTTTGTCATTTAAATGTAAATCATCTACACAACCATATCAACATTACCTGATGATGAGAACCTATCTAGAAACATAGAAATTTCCATCTCGCAATGTAAAATTGATATATAACCATATAATTATATCATATCATATCATATATATATATATATATATATATATATATATATATATATATATATATAATAAAATACTTGACCAGCGACCTTTCTTTCAAATATTTTTCATTGAATACGGCTAACAAGAAAGATTTAACTTTTTAAGTTTTCCAGCATTCTAACATTTTTCCATTTTGTTGAAGGTAAGGAATATAAAAATTGTCCGTTATTTTTGCTATCCCAAGAACTTTTGGACACTTTTATAGCTATTTTTAAGGGTATTCATATCCTTGCTGTTGTTATTTTTTTCTCATGTTTAGTAGCAAATTATTTTTGTGTTGTTTTTGAAAAAAAGTGTTTCTTCCTAGACCTCACAGGATTCAAACAAATGAAAATCATGTAAGCATCTTTCTATTTTAAAATCTTTCTATGCTCCATCTTCCCTATTACATATTGTAAAGTAGATGATCAGATATATATTACTAAATATTCATATTATCCTATGTTTTAGGCATGACTCGAAGTTTCATGCATTATGCAATCATCAGGTGCATATAGAACTGAGCTTTTCTTGATTTGAATTAGTTATTTGTGTTCCTTGCTTTAAGTTTGTTATGAGTAGTAAATCAGATGTGTAAATATTTTTATTCATTAAATGTACAATTAAGTTAGGTTGATACCAAAACTTAAAACTGGATACTAAAATTGTCATACCAGAAAAAAACAAACAAAATCAGGGTAGATTTATAATTTAGGGTTTGTTATTGTTAAACTCAAGGTGTAAGGGATGCAACTAGTTTGTTTATTTACGTTTACATTTATTTATGTTTACATACATACATACATATATATATATATATATATATATATATATATATATATATATATATATATATTAGAGCAAGTGTTTTGTTTGTATTGTTTATAACCTTTTGGTTTATTATCTCCCTTGTACTGGTAATTTTTTAAAAAATATATTTAAGGGTTCTTATGTAAATATAATGAACTAAAAAATATGTCATTCTTTTTATCAAATAAGCAAATTATTTGATTTGATTTTTACAGCTTATCAACCCTTTATGTGTCATTTAAAGTTGAAACAGATCTATTTTGCTGTATAACAGCTTATCAGTACAGTTAGACATCCAATTGCTTCTAGACAGGCTTGAAACCCAACTGAATTGACATCAGTTGGTGATTCTACCTCTGAGCTATGGGTGCTCGGTAGAGAAAGGCAGACTTTAGCATGTTGCATACAATGTAAACACACGCCAGTAGCTGAGAGTGTTTAAATTCACTACTGAATGAACGCTGTTTAGATGCGTGAGCAGCTACTGTTTTTTCAAAGTCTATAGTTTTAAGGTATGCTATATTTGTGTGTTAATCATCAGGGATAGAGCATGTGTAAATATAAAAATCAACACCCAGAAGCAACATGTCTGCTTCATGCTAAGAGCAATCATCAGGCTATGCATATTGTGTTTTTGATCAACTTTATATATATATTATTTAATTACTTAGTTTTTGGTCATAATAAAATTAGACCAGTGCACATTTGTATTAAAAAGTGTTCAATACAATTATATTGTAGAACTTTTAAATATTCTTCATTTGTAAACGAGTTATTACGCGACCTAGGTTTCTACAAGTGGTGTCTTCAAGCAATTTGCAATAACTGATATTACCATTCACTGTTTTTTTTTAAGAACGCTCACGTAACAGTGATTTTGTTTTGAATGCTCATGTGACAAGTAATTTTTGAATGCGCAATTTTTAAAATTACAAGAAATTATAATGTTTTCATCCAGGGTTGTATGAACCTAATATGTATTTTTTAGTATGGTTACACTTAGTCATAATTTCTGTTCTTTCATTTAATAGTTCATTTTTAAAAACTGCGCAATCAAAAATTCTTTGTCACGTATGCATTCAAAACAAATCACCATTACATGAGCGTTCTTAAAAAAAACGGTAAATGGTAAAATCAGTTATAGTAAATTGCCTGAAGACTCCACATGGTAGAAACCTAGGTTGTATAATAACTCATTTAAAAATGAAGAATATATATATATATATATATATATGACTATTTATGCTCTCACACCCTGATTGAGCACTCTGGAAGAATGGTAGACTTTGAAAAAACTATAGCTACTCTAGCATCTATGCATCATTCATTCATTATTTTCATTTAATCTTGCTTATTTTCATTTTTCAATTTTTAAGTAGTGTAGCAAAAATTTGTTCTTTTCATGTCTGTATTATGAGATGCGTTCAGATTGTTTATAGTGGGCATCCCATGTTGCCTCCCCCTCCGCCTGGCCTTGACTGAACTTTCATTTCGTAGTAATACGACATGAAACAAGTCGGATAAGGCCTTCCGTCTGATGAAGTCGGTGATTGTTGGCAACAACAATTATTGACTGAAATAAATTTATTACGGAAATATGACCGGTGTTTAAAGTTTTTCAAAAAAGAAAATAGAAAATATATATATATATATATATATATTTTCTAAACATATACTGTTAAATATAAGAGACAATGAATGTCTATTATGTTTAATCATGAGCCATTCTAAACGTCGTATTTTGGCTTTAATTTCAGCTTAGAAGCAAATTAATAAAAAATTATCCAAATGTTGGAGAATTTTTGTCTTTATTTTCAACTGAAAATATATATATATATAAAATATATATATCTATATAAAATATATATATATATAAAATAAAACAAAAATTTCAAAATTTAAATCCGTTGGATAACCATTTCTATGAGGAATTCCTCGCTTCTTCAGCAACGGCAGAAACCAAAACTTTATTTATTCAAACTCAAATGTGTTAAAAGATTTTTTACCGGTAGAAGTCAAAAAAAAAGAAACCATTCATACACTGGAAAATAAAATGGGGTGGGATTAACAATTAAGGAAGTAAGAAGGGGAACCAGACAGATACCTATGTCTCATATTAGAAGACTTACCCCTCTCCCATACAAGAGCCAAAAATTTACAAGTTAAAATTTAGCCATGTTAGAAAAATAGAAGTGGTGGGGGAACGGGAAGGGGTGGGTGACTGACAAGTAAGCTATAAAAAATTTTCTTTTAGAAACAAAAGAAAACTGCTGACTGACATCAATGTTGAAAAAAAAAATTATTGAAAATTTACCGAAGAGATTTTAGTTTAAATAAATAATGACTGGGACAAATGTTATAGAAAAAATTTGGATATACAAATTTAAGAATAGACCTTAAATTTTAAATTTTAAGGTAGATCTCAAAAAGAATCAATTTTTCTTAATACAAGTACAGACACACACACACACACTCACACACCCATATACAGAATCACAGACACAATTTATTTAAATCTCTAAAGGTTATTCAAAATTCACTAATTAAATTTAATTTTTATTATTTTTATGATTCAAGAAACTAAATTTATGATGGATTAATTTGAAAGGAACTAAATTATCATATATATTCTATAGGGCTCTGCTAAAAATTAACCAAAATTAATCTTTTTGCTTAAATTAAAAGGTAATATGGATTTAGCATTAAAATAAAAAATATAAATAAATAAATTTTATTTTAAAGTGGGTTCAACAAAGTTCTATATATACTTATACACAGATGCATACACATATACACATATATATACTGTGAGAAATTGTTCACACATAGCTCAGAGCTCAAGCAGTGGTTTGGAAATCAACAAACATAACAAGACATACCTGGGTTTGAACAACAAGTTTATTAGTCTTGCAAAATAAGTTGATTTTGCAGCTACTGCTTAGCTTGGTATAGTCTCTTTTCGAGGTGGTAGTTAGCTTCCTTCCGAAGACTTGAGGGGGGTTTGGCCTCGTCTTGGAAGGGGGTGAAGTTTACGTATGGAGCTGCAAATTCCGCGACGATCAGGAATTAATCTTCTGAGGTCTGCTTCCTACAGCAGTTTCCATTCAGTCGAAGGGGGGTCGATGTACTCGCCATGATGAATTCTGTGAGAAGTTTTCTCGAACAAGTAAGGCAATTGCCCAAAAAGGATACCACAAAAGGTACGATGGATTTGGAGAAAGTCTCTCTGAATAAGAAGATAAGGCATTAGCCAAATGAAAATACCTTGATTGGTATAACTGTCTCAGGAAATAGAGACATGAGGGTACCCACTGTAGGCCCCGCGGCAACGTAAAAGATAGGAGCGGTGCTAAAATGCGACCGTGCTCTGTCGGAGCCGGCTAACCAAAGAGACCGGAAAAGTTCCCTTCCGTTCTAAGCCCGCCAAAATTTCAAAGCGAGGTCGGCTTAACTCAGCCAATCAGCAGGAATGTTTTAAAACAATGTGGTGGATTCATCATCCAATGAGGAGACCCGTTACATTTGTATAATTTCCAACAATACATATACATATACACACACATACACATATACACAATTATAAACGCATATACATATACACACACCAACACCCCATACATACACACACACATGCACACAAACACACACACACACACATATAAAGTGTATCAAGGTAGCAGATAATTTTCTAAACATATACTGTTAAATATAAAAGACAATGAATGTCTATTATGTTTAATCATGAGCCATTCTAAACATTGTATTTTGGCTCTAATTTCAGGTGAAAATAAAGACAAAAATTCTCCAACATTTGGATACTTTTTTAATAAGTTGGTCTTTATTTTCACCTGAAATTAAATCCAAAATACAATGTTTAGAACGGCTCATGATTAAACATAATAGACATTCATTTTAACAGTATATGTTTAGAAATAAAAATATATATATATACATGTATGTACATACACACAAACCCTTACAAAAGTACATGCACATGTACATATATGCACCCATCCATTACAATTATAAAAAGGCACAGGGAAGTTATATAAGTAATAGAGTCATAGAAAAACAAAAATGGAAATAAGATTTGTTGCAAGAACAAAACAAAATTTTAACATCTATATAAATGTGCAAGAAAAGTAAGGGCTAAAGAGTTGGTCTATAGGTTCTTTTATGTTAAATAGTAGATATTTAAATAGGAAAAGGAAGAATGAAGGTATCTATAAAGCTGAGATTAGTATTTAGTCGTGGGATCTAAATTAACTGGCTTAAAAAATTAAATTTACCAAAATCATAGATTAAATTTAAAATTTAAGTTTTAAAATTCAAAATGTACACATTTTGACTTATGGCAGCATTTGCTTATGAATTCCTTACATACATTTAAAAGTAGGTGTTGATTTGGGTACTTTAATATTTTTATTTTTTCCCCTAAACATAGATTGCACCTATTGTGAAAGTTTCTGGGAGTACGAGCTAAGTCTATCAGTTTCCAACTAACTATGGGGTTTTATCCTTCTTCCTTCATTTTTCAAAATCTTCAGGAAAGGGCTGTTTGATATTTTTGACTGGGGTTGGAAAAAGAATGCCTATAATTATAGTAACGCTGCTTAAATTCCCCATGGATATACTGATATATGTTTGGTAATTTGTTCTATTGTTGGTTGATGAGATTTGAGCTTATATATATATATATATATATATATATATATATATATATATATATTATGAGAAAGTCTCAAAGTGGATTAACAACCAACATATTTAATTTAATTGTTTGAACATTATTTTTAATATATACTCATATTTGAGTAGATATTCTGTTTTCCATTAAATAGTATATTTATATATATAACTCTACTAGCCTGAATATTTTTTCAGAAATTTTGTTAAGAAAATGTGTCATTTGGTAAGATTTGAACCTGCAACTCCTAAAAACATAGAGGAAGTTGTCAATTGATCTGATGCATCTTAATGGATCAACCATGAATGATTTCACAGAAGATGAAACCAAATTAAGCCTTATAAACACAAATTAATTAAGCCTTATAAACAAAAATATTCAGGCTAGTAGAGTAATATATATATATATATATATATATATACTTTAATTAAAAATAGAATATCCACTCAAAAAAATTGTTAAAAATTATTTTCAAACAAATAAATGAAATATGTCTTTTTCTTTTCTTTTTTTTTAATCATTTCTCCTCAAGCAAGGCATTTTACTGCCACTGTTGCACAAGGAGTTACATAGGAGGAAAGTGATGAGAAAGAGGGGTTAGTTATAAGAAATGTCAGGAGGAGGGTAATACCGGATGAGAATACCAGTATAATGGGGGTGGAGTGGATGGGGGAAAAAGTTCAAGAGAATGGATGCAAATTAGTGAGATAGGAGATGTCTATTGACCTTATATTTAAATTCCTGAAGATTGTTGCTGTCAGGGAAGCAAGTATATGGAAGGGAAATCTACAGAGTGGAAGTGCGAGAAAAGAAGCTGTCAGAGTAGAAATTGTGGTTATATTTTATCAGTTTCACTGTAAAAGGGTGGAACCTAGTTGCTAATCCTGTTGTTCAAGTAAATTCATATATAGGGCGCACCAGTCAGTGAAGCAGAAGCCGTGAAGGTATTTGTAGAAGAGGTACAGGGAAGTCTGTTGTTGATCCAATTTGTTAATCTCCGAAACTTTCCATAACATTATTTACATTTGTTTACATTATAATACACTTTCAGAGCAGAAATTAATATTTATGAAAAATCAAAAATTTGTGTTTATAAAGCTTAATTTGATTTTATCTACTGAGAAATCATTTGTGGCCAAGCAGCTAAGATACATCAAATCAATTGATAGATTCTTCTATGTTGTTAGGGGTTTCAGGTTCAAATCCTGCCAAATTTAATTAAAAACAGAGCATCTACTCAAATATAAATATCTGTTAAAAATAATGTTCCAACAAATAGATTAAATATATGTATATATCTATATTTCTGAGATGAGGTATTATAACTATTTACTCTATTTACATTGTTTGGACTGTTGTCTTCATCTTTATTGACATATTCACAACATTTCAGCCATTATACATTCTCAGCATCTTCAGGTGATATGTTTTGGAATTTCAAATTGAACCCCTTATTTAGTAGACTGAGGTCGATTGTTCTAGTTCCACATGTCCTGTCTTTCCTGGATACCTGCTTCAATTAATTCTCTTTAGTAAGTCAACTCTCCAAGTTTTTGTTCATCTCTGCTCTGGTCAGGTCTTAGACTCATAACCCTTTGGGTCAATCACTGGGTTACTTCAACCAATGCTTTTACCAACTTTTATCCACTGGGTTATGTGACCCCAACGATCTCTCACTGCAAAAAGTGTTCAAAAGTGAGGGAATATATTATTACGCAAAACAATAAACCAAGCATTATTATTAATTATGAAAATGGCCACAATGTACTGGCCATATTTGGAAATTAAGAATATATCTATTTTCAGAAACTTTTATACTTTCTATAACAGCACTAACATTCCATATATATTATGTTATAATAGCATAATGAAAAAGTATTCTTGAAAATAGTGAATAGTTTAGATAAAATTGCTTGGAATCAACAATTTTTTAACATTTTTTACACTCATTAAGTCTAGAAAAGAAAACACTTATTTGCACACAAAAAAACATAATGAAAACAAAAGTACCTTTTAAGTTTTGTCCAGTGAAACATGTATTAAAAAAGGATTGCTGTCAAAATACATAAATAATTAAATCCACTAAATGTTATTTGTATAGTACCCCAGACCCCATTAATCAGAGGGACCAAGCCTGATTGGGGGTCCTAAGCAGTGCTTTGTGATCCTCATTCTCTTATTTTCTTTTCTTCAGCTACATTAATATACATTACAAATGAAACTAAACACAACTGACTATTAAAGAATTAAAAATTTTCATGTATTTTGATGTCATTCTGGGGTCTTCTTTTGTTCAAAATCCATGAATTTGATTTGTTCATAGTAAGTCCCAAACAAATATGATATATATTTTTTATATTCACTATTTTTATCCATAATGTTAAAATTATTCAACCTTTTAACAAGAAAAATTGATTTATGCCACAAAATATTGTTGATTTACTTAAAATTGAACAATCTATTATGACATGTTTCTAATTTGTATTAAGATACATTGTATTTATTTTCATTTTTCGAGTTGAATTAGTCACCTATATTGCATATGATTCATTATTGTACATAATAATGTTTAAACCAGAGTTGACAAGACAGACTTCTTTGTCTGCCAAAATAGATTATTCCCCAGATGAGATGATTCAAAAGTTATTGTCTAATAAATATTTGGTCTGTAGTTAAATATATTGAGCTCTTTTTGTCAATCATTTTTAATATTTTATAGTTTTTAATATTATTTTGCTAGAATTCACTTGGATTGTTTACCAAAGAAAGTTTGGGCCCTCAAAGAGAGATACCAGAAAAGGAAGGAGTACAAAAGTCCCATCTACCAGCTTGGGTCTGACCTCTACATTCCTTGCCCCCTGCTCTGCAACTGGCTCTTCTGTGCAAAGATTGGCTTTATCAGCCACCTCCACACCCACCCAGATCCTTAGTGACCAGAAGTTATGGTCTTCTCTGCCTGCGAAGGACGAACATCATTATATATATATATATATATATATATATATATATATATATATATATCTGTATATATAAAAAGCAATCTGTGAGTCTGTGTTTGACTGTTCCCTATGCATGCCTACATTTTTTAAGCTAAGCCATTCAAACTTTCTAGGGACACATATCTACAGGGAAGCCAGGTCGACACATACTTTTGAGTTTAAGTTCAGCAATTTTCCCTTTCACACTTTTTGGCCAATGGACACGATTGCTTACATTTGCTCTATAAAACATCTAAGATCTAAGATGTTTGCTGAATTACGTCACAGCACATCTATTGAACAGGTGAAGAGGCTCAGCCCTTGTTTCCTGCTTAGGATGTGGTTTCCGGCTTTCTCTTTTCCAATTTTTTCACTCTTTTCTTTTTTTTTTCAATTGGAGTAGATAGACTAAACTATTGCCCGGTTCACACTCCACCCACATCTATTGAACAGGTGAAGAGGCTCATCCCTTGATTCCTGCTTAGGATGTGGTTTCCGGCTTTCTCTTTTCCAATCTTTTCTTTCCTATGTGGCCCCCTGCGCTTCAGTGGCATTACCGCCTTGCTCGGGGTGATATGATTAAAAAAAAAAAAAAAATCAAATCACACGTGTCAAATGCAACTAAAATATTTTTATTAAAAAAATAAAATGAGCCTTTATATTTATTTTTTATTCTGACGTTTTAAAAATTCATTTGGTCAACAAAAAATGTGAACATTTTTTTCTCGTAATTTTGAAATAAAAGAAATATTTTTAAAAAAATGTGTTTTTTCAAACAAAAACAAAATATGTAAAAAAAAAAGTGCTAGTGGTTAATTTAATTATTTAAGTCTTTTTTTTTTCAGATTTAATATTTCATACTTCAGAAAATAAAATAAAAAAAATAAAGCTTTTTTTCACTAAATATTTCATGCATGAAATCAACTGTCTATAATTCGTGTAGCATTAATGTAACTTTTCCTCTAAAATTAAATGTCTACATTTTCAAATATTCTTCTAAAATTTCTGAACTGAGAGCATAATAGTTTTATATTCCTAATTTCAGTAAAACAAAATAATTTCTATTTTTATGTTAAAATCATTTAGTCAACAAAAAATGTAAAGATTTTCCAACGTAATTTTGAAACAAAAACAAACGCACTGTTGTTTACAATGTCACACAAAACATCAAATCACATTTATGCAAAACAAAAGAAAATAGATTTTTTAATGGAATTTTTTAACAATTTTTAAACAACAATTTTTATATAATTATTTTTTATATAACCGAGTTTTAAAGGAATTTATCCATTTAATATTCTATCTTATTTATTACTAACTCCACTTCCTGCAAATGTTTTCTATTCTTTTCCAGATCAAAGAACCCCCATCCCACTTACAAGAAGACAAAAGTATGACCGGCACTAAAACTACACTTTATACTCTGTTCAAATACTACAGCAACATGTATTCAGTGCCTTCTTCTTAATGCTGAAAATGGTTACTAACAGCCTCAGCTCTCCTTTCCAACTTTCAATAAATGATTTCCATCTACTCCTCTCATTGGCATCTTCTCCTACTACTAAAAGGTTCTGAGTTGCATGGGCAACGCCGAGCTATGATGCTAGTATATATATATAAGACTCCATTTATCTTGGGAGATAATAGTAACACCCTGTACAATCAAAGTTCTGTCTTTTGGTGATAGAAGTGGAGTGACCTCTGTAGAATCCAGGCTTGGGTAATGGTATATTGAGGACCACATGGCATCTACTTCTCTAGTGACAAAATCCAAACAAATCTCAGATATTTGGTTGTCAGCTTGCCTTCAGAAGTTACTAATAGGTTTTCAGTGTTGAAAGCAAACCATCTTCAAAGTTCTACTCTGGATTTTCTGTCTAAATTTGCACTCATATAGCAGCAGAAGCTTATGATATCAGGTGGCTGAGCTCCATCTACCTGAAATGTGAAAAAATATGATATAAATATAGTTTTAATATATGCTATATTTATCAGGTGAAAGTGTTCATAACAATTTTGAATGAATTATTTCATGAATAATAAATATTTTCAATGTTTGGTATTGCTTCAGACTATTGTTCTCATCTTGGTTCATATAGATGTTATTATAGACACAACGTTTCAACCAAATACCATCTGGTCATCATCAGATGTCCATTGATTGGTTGATACAGATTATTCATTGATTATTGTGATATATCTTGTGGTATCAGTTATTGTTCATTCTTACTATAATTGGTGCATTCTTACCAGATCCAAGGATTGAACTTGTGACCACTAGATGATAGTACCACATGCATAATCAACTACTATAGCTACTATACTATCATTCACTATATCAACCAAGATGAGAACAATAGTTTGAAACAATACCAAAATATTAACAATTAGTTATATCAGAAATAAATACTAAAATATTTTTAAATTCAAGATTTGATGTTTTGTTATTATGTGCATGGTGGTCCAGTGGATATCGGCTCGGAACGAGAAATCGGAGAGCTGAGTTCGAATTCCAGTTGAATTCATTGCATTCACTTACGCGCAAGTACCCTTGGTAAAGGTATTAATCCGTCTATTCCTTCCAGTTATGGGTTAAATAACAGGACAGATTGGGTTCTATAGCCTTGGCTGGCAACCAGTCTACCGCAGAAAGCAATGGCAACCTACTGCGGGATAATCTTCTGCCCAGTCAGTCATGTCTCTTTCGAGACATGATCGCCCAAGCATGTTTCACGTATGGCACTTAACTGACTGATCTAAGCAAATCTAAGGATCTAATTGCTTATTTATTATGTCATTTCTTGTAGAGATAAGATGAACACAAAAAAATCATATTAAATTAATTTTAAATATTTCTTTTTATTTTCATATTCATATTTTTCAATTTGTTAATAACATCAACAATTTTTAAGGTATAATTGTCAGCTTCTTCCAAAAAATGGTGTTATAATTTTTGCTAGGGATTTTACTAATTTGTGTGTGGCACTGAAACACTCAAACCTAGCACTGAAATATAATCTCTTATCTCTGGTAAAGGTAGCACTCTTCACAAATTAACAAAAAACTTTGCAAAATTTTAACACTGTTTTTAGGAACACTGACCATCATACCTTAAAAATTCTGGCATTTTCTTATCTAATTGAGTTTGATTTCATTCAAATGATCTTTGTGATGAAAATTTCTGTTTTTATAATATATTGTTACATCTATATGTATTGTGATCAATACATATAGACACACGCATACCTACCATGATATAGACATGCATTTACCATTATTACAAACTTTACAAATATGTATATAAGTACATACACACAGGCACATACAAATGCACACTAATTAATAAGTATACTGCGGTATATATGTTTGTCTTTTATATTACTAGCAGTATAACCCAGCGTAATGAAAGCTTTAAAACTAATCCATGGTCCTGGAGCTCAGACTCTTTGGACGTTGGCACGAAAGACTAAAAAGCAATAGTTGTTTCCAGTTATAGCAAAACCGTAGACTGAAAGAAAAATGAATGGATGTAAGTCAAATTTTGATTTCCTGGTATCGGTATCAAATTTTCTGCCCTATTGTAAGAACTGCAACCTTGAAACTTCTCAATATCATTTCTTATGTCTTTGTCTATGAGTGTATCAAATTTGATTAAAATCAGACCACTCCTTCTATAACCCGATTTTTTTGATTATCGATTTTCGATATTTATCGGGGGTACCTCAACACAAAACCTAGCTAAGAACACTTGCAGATGCTTATAGTACAACTGTGTAAATTTTCAAGAAAATTGGTTCAGCCGTTTCGGAGTCTATAGGTAACAGACACACACACACACACACACACACACACACACACACAGACACACACACACACAGACAAATTTCCATTTATAAATACATTTAGATTTACAACCTTTGTAAATACTAACAAGATAACATACAGGCATAATTTGTTTAAGTAATTTGTTTAATTAATTAATCTACATAATATTCAAACTCTAATCTTTATCATTACTGTTGTGCTTATCACAATTTTGATGGCAAAATTCTTTGCTGTTATCAAATCTATATAAAATTTAATAGTTTAGAGGTGACATATTTTTTGTATATCTGTAACAACATCTATAAATGTTTTCAAAGATAGCATAGTTCCTGGGGCAATTTTAAAAAATACTAAAGTATATCAATAGTCACATTTAAAGACCTCTTATTACAGCTTATATCTTAGGAAAGTAGAAGAATATAACAATTGTATTACTTAATATAAAATAATATAAATACTGTAATATAAATATGAATACCCACCCCCTTCCCATATCACACACAGGCTAGCTACAGATACACACCTACCTCAGATATCATACATAAGCCATATGCGTGTGGGCAAAAGCAACAGAAGCAGCAGACAAAAGAAGTAAAGTGATTGGCTGAGGATAACCAATCAGCAAGCAGGAAATTTTAGTACCAAAATACATAGACCACAAGGTGGATGGAAAAAAATAGTCAGTAGCTGGCTGAATCTCGACAGGTTAAGTCAGACAAATTGTGACTCTAAGAAATTAGGCAAAACCGCACGTTTGCTGATGCAGAAAACAAGTTACATTGTTTCAGTTGCTGAGAATGTAAGAAAGATAGTCTATTGCAGAATATAGCCATTGCACTCAAGGATCTCTGAAGAAAGAAGAAAGCCTGATACCAAAAGATATAATTCCCAATCGTCAGAGAAAAGGAAGAAGGAGAGCCAAAGCTATTCACTAAAGTATAAAAATAATAAAAGAGAAAAGCGAAAAGAAAAGAGAGAGAGAGAGAGAGAGAGAGAGAGAGAGAGAGACTATAAGATAAGTCATTACACCATCCACCATGCCTACATTTTAGCAGTAGCCTACAAACACCAGAAAAATATTATGTTCATGCAAACACCTTTACAAATGTTGAAATAGAATATAATCGTATGGTCTATGTGTCTTTGTTGGTTTGTTCCGTTCACCGCTCAACGACTTATTTTGGGTTAAGACCAATATAATATTTATCCACCCCTTCCCATAGTTGTTATTCACCCGCTTTTTCTTTGTTTATTAAACTGTTATATTTCATGCTTGGTGTTTGTTCACTCATTCATTGTCAATGGTTGGTTGAATGGGTTAATGAATGGGTATCCAGAAACATTATTTTTTTTTTCTTTGTCTATTGTGCCGAACAAACTTTCAATGTAAGAGAGAGAACCCTAGAACTTTACTGGAATATTAAAGTTCAAGGAAAAAAGATTTGTCGTTGTGGAATATTCGATCCATACTAAGTAGGAATATATGACAGAATACAATATTTACATTATTTTGACAATTGTCCTCATCTTTGTTGCCATTTGTACGACGTTTCAGCCGTTGTACGCTCTAGCCTTCATCAGGTGATAGGCATTTTGAACCAAACCTTTTATTACAATCACTGGGGTATATTAATTCCGTTCCTTGCATAGTAGTGCCTCTTCTGGTAGTCATGAGTTATCTACCTCTAACCCTGTAAGTTACTTGTTCACCACTGCTGTAGCCTGGTATTGAACTTACAACTCTTTGGATCAAGTCACAGGAACTAATCAATGTCTATATCCACTGGGTCATGTGTCCTTAAGAACAACTGAATTTTTGGGACTTATAAACCTGATGTTCAGTAACCTTTTTTTACTAGAGATTATATTGCAACTTTTTTTTTATCCTAATGGTTTTCTCTAGTATTTTTTGATGTTAATGGTTTTCTCTAGTATTTTTTGATGTTAATGGTTTTCTCTAGTATTTTTTGATGTTAATGGTTTTCTCTAGTATTTTTTACCAGAGCTCATATTGCAATTTTTGATACTAATGATTTTCTCTGGTACTTCGTATTACTGGTTCCCATATTGTGTTCATCTTTAAATTTAAATACCGTAATATAAAATACAAGAATGAATATATAGGTCTGAATGATGCATAGAGTTACATTTTAAACACTATGTTGCAGCCTGATAAAGCCTGAAGAATGTATCTGCTGAAATATTGTGATAAAACAACTAAGGTGAAGATACTAGTTTGGATAATATGTAGAGGGACATCTTGTTTCAGTATACATGGATGATGGTTTAAGAATGTATCTGTTGAAATATTTTGATACAAACCACAAAGATAAAGATAATGGTCTGAATATTATGTAAAGGAACATTTTGTTTCAGTATATGTTTGATAAAGGCTGAAGAGTATATCTGCTAAAATATTGTGATAAAAACAATTAAAATGAACATACTGGTATTAATAATAGGTTGAACAGTATCTAATAACTACAAAATGTAATGTACACTTGTAAAAATTAAAAAAGAACCTAATATTTTCTTAAAAAGCAAAGTTACAAATACTAGTTTACATAGTATGGAATAATTTTAAATAGTATGGAATAATTTACTTCATTCTAGAAATAAAAGATATAAAATAACTACAATCTCCAAGAAATTAAATGTAAAGTCAATTGCCATCTCTTATCTCCTTGACTCACATCCTTTCCCTGACAATACTTGTATCATGTTCTTCTTCCTTTCCACTCAAATCTCATGCAGCTCTTTTCACACTGATGTTCTCATCCTTCTTTTTCCCATTCTCAGATACCATCTGTAATTGTTCCTCTTTCTCATCACTCACCTCTTGTGTAATCCCATGTGTACCAGTGACAGTACTGCCTTACTTGAAGTGAAATGATTATTAAAAAAAATTAAAAATTAAAAAAAAATTATTAGGTTCATGGTAATGTAACGGCTGGCCACTTGTATCCCTACTGCAGACATCAACTTAGGCACAATTGTTTTTGTTCAACACTCGCAGCCCCCCACCTGTGGTTTATACTGCAACTATATTGAGTGGAGCATAGTTACAATTTCTGGAAGAGTGCACTTTATCCGACGTGATCAAAGCTCTGAACAAAGCCAGCACACTCAAACCCTCAATCATGATGACTTGCTCAACCATCGACAGCTCCTAAATAGTTATGTCTACCCAGTTTCACTCATAACACTTGGGTCAACGCATGGTATGGTTTTAGGACACTTTCTAAAAAAGCCACATGCTGGAATCAATTCTATGGGCTGATAACATTAAGTCAATTTCCTGACACATCAGTCAAAGTACAATTCAAACCCAAATTAAGAAAAAGAACGTTCTAAATATTCGGTTAGGTACTCATTATAGATAAGAAAAAGTTGTGGTTCTGTTTGCAGGCAAAGATGCAACTGGGGAAAATAAAATACTGTGTGCTGCTCAGTCTTGGGGAACAGCTTCACCCTGGAATTGCACTAGAGGAGGGGGTCTGTAGTCATACCAATGCCAAGCACAACCAATAATTGTGGGAGCTAGGTAATTTTTGTCCTTGGTCCAAGTTTACGTGCTCGAGTTCCCAATATCAAACACAACATTGTGTCACATCTCATCTCAGTGTGGGGACTGAAGAAAATAAAACTTTTTGACAAACCAGAATGATAGGATCAAAATGATAGGATCAAAATGTTAGGATCAAAATGTTAGGATCAAAATGATAGGATCAAAATGTTAGGATCAAAATGATAGGATCAAAATGTTAGGATCATTTGTTTCAACGGTCGGTTCATGGGTCTTGCTATCAATATTTCCAGTTCTCCATTGGCCGCTGCTTCAGTCCATCCTCACCAGCGGCAACGATGTGCAATAAACTGGACAATGCTCTCCAGTGACTACAAAATGACTTTTTCTGGACAACACTCTTCAGTGCCTACTTAACTGTCTTTTTGATGATACACACTCTAATGACTACAAAACTGACTTTTTCAGGTCACCAATCTACAGTGACTACAAAACTGTTTTTTTTTTCAGGACAACCCTTTTCAGCAACTGCAAAACTGTTTTTTCAGGACAACTCTCTTCACTGATTATGAAACTGCCTTTTTCAGGACATTGCTCTTCAGCGATTATAAAACCGTCTTTTTCAGGAAAACATACTCTAATGACTATGACATTGTCCTTTCCAAAACAACACACTACAGTGACTACAAATTATCTTTTTCAGGACAACACTCTCACATGGCTATGAAACTTTTTCAGGACAAAACTCTCTATCAAACTGTCTTTTTCAGAAGAATACACTCCAGTGAATATAAAACTTTTTTTTAGAACACCACTCTTCAGCAACTACAAAACTGTCTTTTCAGGACAATGCTTTTCAGCAACAACAAAATTGACTTTTTCAGGACAACACTCTTCAGTAACTATGAAACTGCCTTTTTGATGACAACACACTCCTATGACTACAAAACTGTCTTTTTTCAGGACAACACTCTCCAGTGACTACAAAACTGCTTTTGTATTTTGGAACAACACATTCAAGTGATTATAAAACTCTCTTTTTCAGGAACAAAACTCTTCAGCAATTACAAAACTGTTTTTTTTTGTTTTTTTTGTTAGGGGTAACACACTTCAGTGACTAAAAAACTGTCATCTTCAGGACAACACTCTTCAACGACTGTCTTTTTCAGGGTAACACTCTTCAGCGAATTTGAAATTGCGTTTTTCAGGACAAAAGTTTTCAGTGATAACAAAACTGTCCTTTTCAAGACAACACACTCCAGTGACTATGAAACTGTCTTTTCCAGGACAATGTTCTTCAGCAAGTACATAACTGTCTTTTTCTGGCCAATTGCTTACTGTGACTACAAAACTGTCCTTTTTGGGATAACATTCTTCAGCAACTACATAACTATCCTATATTTTTATTAGAGTAATTAAAATGGAATTCAGAATATTCTTTTCTATTTAAGGTAATAAAGCCACTAAGGCACAAGGAGTTGCTGAGTGCTGGAGAATATGAAAAAAACAACAATCTATGAGAGAACAAGAATTAAGAAGACAGAAGATAAGGATTTGCATTGTAATATTGGATTCTTTCAGAATGTCTACAAAAGGAATTTTTTGTACTTGTTAAGTTTGGAAATAAAATGTTTAAAATAATGAAAAGTTGTAATGTTATTTTTTTCCTTTAGTTCTGAATTGAATGTCTAAATTTATTACACTGAGCAACAATTTTTTTCTGACATAAACAGTCAGAGCTGATTGAAACTAATTATCTCTTCAGTATGTGCATTGTGGTGCAGTGGATATCAACTCAGAACGACAAATTGGGGAGCCGAGTTCGAATTCCAGTTGAATTTCTTGCATTCACTTACACACAAATACCCTTGGGAAAGGCATTAATCCGTCTCTTCCCTCCAGTTATGGGTTAAATAAATAGGACAGATTGAGTTCTATAGCCTTGGCTGGCAACCAGTCTACCACAGAAAGCAATGGCAACCTAATGCAGGATAATCTTCTGCCCAGTCAGTCATGTCTCTTTCAAGACATCATCACCCAAAGCACGTATCATGTATGGCACTTAAGTGACTGACTGACTGACCTCTTCAGCGACTACATAACTGTACTTCTCAGGACAACATCCGTCTTACTCTCCGCATAATCATGCAGAGATATTTTTGACTAGTGTACTGTAACCTTATTGTTGTTGATTTATTTTCTTTAACAAAAATAAACTTGACAATATATTTTTTTTATTTATGTTTGTTTTGTTTGTTGTTGTCTTCTGTCATTCAATATCTGCTTGCGGTCCAATATACCACCCATATCACTTTTGACATCATTGGTAATATTAATGTCGGTATAAAAAAATAATTATCTCCTAAAGTATCACATGATAAGTTCACTTTATTAGGAAAATAAAGCATGCTCATGGTCTGTTTCAAAACTGCAATTTAGACAGTCATGAAAGTTTGTTAGATATCGGTTCAACATCTCTGGTAAAATACTTTGAAATTCAAGAAACTTTTCCATTCCTTTGTCAGCCTTTCTCCTTGCTTATTATTTCAATTGTGTGATAATTTACTTGACAGTATGGATAACTTAGTTTTTCACACCTTCTACTAAGACTTTAACTTATATTTGTATATTTGTATATAAATCTTGTATAGAATTACTTACCATAGAGTCCTTTTGTTTTTAATGTTATTCTAGTTTTTTTTTTCTAACAGTTATATCTACTAATACTAGCTAAAGAATATTCTTTTCTCTCACCAATCCTTACATTCGGTGACACTGGTGTGAATCAATCTCACAAAAGGACAATCTTGATCTAAACATTTACTTTAATCATATGCAAATGCAACTCACAAGTCATTAATATTAGATTTGTTGATGGTGGCAATTAGAACTTACATTTAGACAATGCTTACATTATGGAAATCATAAAACTGGTTCTGAGCAGTTATTTTGATCTTAGAATCAGACATATAAAAAGAAATATTATCCTGTTTTATAAAAACTTTTTACCACCATGTCATCAGAAACATTTCAAAATAGTCAATTCTTACTTTCACCACCTAAATCAGTGCTAGGACAACTTCTACCTTTTTATCATGAGTATGTCTCACTACCACCCAGGAGTATTGTTAATCTTTGCTTTTCTTTCTCACTCCTGAAAAGTCAAGCCTTATTTTATATGTACAACTAACTTTTTCTGACCTATATTTGTACTTTTGTTGAATTCATGACATCACTGCTTCTTTTGATCAATGAATTTACATTTCTTTGCATATGTAACATTTTAGCATTTAGTGTAAGAGACTTTTTTCCATGATTTTCTTCAGGCTGTTTCTGATACAACAGAATATTCTTCCAGTGTTCCAGTGAAATAATAATAATAATAATTTTGATCCAAAATGCACGTTCTGTGACAAATACCAGGAAGCAATAGACCATCTAATCTCAGGATGTTCTGTACTTGCTCCAAATCAATATAAAAATTGTCATGATAGAGTGAGATAGTATTTACACTGGACAATGTGTAAACACTTTGAAAAATATGTAAACAAACACTGGTATGAACATAACCCAGCACTGGTTACAGAAATAGAAGATATCACCATTCTATGGAATTATATCATCTACACAGACAGCAAAATTGAAGCAAATTAAGCCAGATATTATTGTCAAAAACCAAAAAGGAAAAATCTTGCCTATTAATTGATATGGCTTGTCTAGCTTGTCCTTGGTGGCTATTGTAATATAACAACCAAGGAATTTGAAAAATTATCAAAATATAAAAAACTGGAAATTGAAATAGAAATAAATGTGAAAATTGAAAACAAGAATAGTACCAGTGATAGTAGGCATTCTTGGAATGATAAAAAAGGAACAAAAGAACATATTGAAAGAATCCATGGAAACCCTAACTTAAGAGATATCTGAAAAATTGTCTTGATAAGTACAGCCCACACACTAAGAAGAACTTTATCCATGTAACACTAGTAATATCATAGAAGGTAGAAAAACAAATTAAATGTAGCCATAACAACACACCACTACCTGCCTTAAGTCTTTCTACAGACGACTTAGTGGGTAGTGTGACTATAGAAGAAAACAAATTATGTTGAAAATGACATAATAATAATAATTAGCAGTATTTGTGAAAATTTCAGTCTTTCAATTTGAGTTTTCTGATGAATCATCATTCTTAATGTAACACATAACTCAATAAACCTAGAGCCTAACTAATACAACAGGATAGCAAACGCTCGATCACCTTCTTACGCTTCTTACAGTGAGAAAATACAGACAAACGGTAAAGGGTAAAAGGAAAGACGTAGACGGCACACGCCTCTGTCCTGCCTTCGACGCCAAGTCCGGGTCGGCCCGCCGATCTTTGCCTGTACTTCTGACCAATTTTTCCCCAGCTGGAAGTTGGGCCCAAACCACACTCCGAGAATGTGAACAGGGCCATCCATCCAACCAAAGGGCCTCGGAAGATCGACCCCCTTCCAGGCACCTTACTGCAAGCCAGAAAATTTGTCGTGGTTAATCTTGGCCTCCGTGACCTATTCGTACCGTTTAAGTATCTTCAGTACCACCTCGATGTCGCTGCGGAAAGTAGATAAGTCATCGGCGTACGCGAAAACCCTTGTTCGAGCCCCACTAGAGACAGCGATTCCACATAAGACCAGACTGCACGCCCTGTCGCTCAGCCGGCGAATGAAAGGCTCCAACGCCAAAGCGTAAAATAGGGGCGACTGTTGACAACCCTGGTAGACCGATCGAAACACAAAAGCGCGCGACAGTTTCCCGTTCACTTGTATCACAGTACTGGGGGAGCGATACAGAAAGATAAGCTAGCGGCAGAAGTCGGGTGCAAATCCGGCGGCCTGCAGGACAGCAGCCAGGTTGCGATGGTCAACCTTACCAAATGCCTTGGACTGATCCAAATTGATAAGCGCGGCCTCTTCGTCGTATTTTACACCTTCTAGGATCGTGCGGATCAGATACAGGTTGCTCTGAATTGTTCGGCCTTTTACAGTACAATTCTGCTCGGGTCCCAACATAATACCGGCAACCGACTGTAAACGCTCCGTCAGGATCTTGGTCATAATCTATAACTCAGTGTTTAGTAGAGTTGCGGACCTATAGTCGTCTAAATCCTGCCCAACATCCTTGGCCTTTCTAAACAGCGTGACCACACCCCTAGAGATCCGGTTAAGAACGGACTCCTACCAAAACCAGTTGTTGAACACGACAGTCAAAATCGGGACAATGATGTGCGACAGCCTCAAGTTCAATTCATAGGGCCTGGAGACTTGCCATTGCCGACCTTCTTCAAAGTCACATAGACCTCGCCCTCCGTAATCACTCCATTGCAGCTAGCCGCTTCAGTTAACGAAGGCCGAGGGAAGTCAGCTAAATAGCTGTGAAACTCATCGTCACGGAGACCAGGTTACTTGGTAAAGCGGCTCTGGAAATACCCCCGAAACGCCTCACATATGTCGCCAGTCGACCTCAGAGTACGCCTCTCCAGGATTCAAACCTCTCGAATGCATCGATCGCCATGTCGACGGATCTCTTCTTTAAGCAATTCTGTGCCCATGTTCACAGCTTCGAAAGATATCTGGCTTGTGCCTAATTACCTGAACCATGTAGCGCTTGCTAGCCAAACGCTTTAGGGCCTCCCTAGCTGAGGCTATCTCTAGGGAATCAATCCAGCCTCCGCCCGGAGCAAGCTATCTTTAAGAGCATTCAACCTGTTAGCCTTATCTAGTGCGAGTCGTTGGCTAAATTCAATGGTGAAGGATCTAATCCTGTCTTTAAGCCTCTCCCATCACCTATTTCCAATAACCGCCCCCACTAATTCTCGCTGCACTATATTAAATAGCTGCTCCCGAAATTCCGCCTGTCCAATAAGGACAGATTGAACTTCCAATAATTAGCCAATCTAATCCTAGTGTCTGACACCACCCGGGCACAGACGAGTTTGTGCTCCGAGTAGCCTAACCAGTCGAACGTGGGAAATCTAAAAGATTTATGTCAGTTGCTCTCACTAACATTCTATCCAGGTAGCTAAATACCTGGATAGATGGGCACCGAATTCATCAATCAGATCAACCAAACTACGATCGCTCGCCCTCCCGCTAGCACTCCGCCCCCTGTTTAGCTTGGGGTTCAGGACGACATTCCAGTCCCCCACTTACAGAGTGACATCTGCCGTAGTGAAGCCGGCCTTGCTCATGACTGCCACCACTTCTGCCACCTGACTGTACTTGGTGAAAAATGTTCCCAGATGGTCTACAGTGTTATCCAGGAGCACCCCAATGCGAGTTTTTTGGTGCCCATGTATTCCGTTTGAAGGCGAAGTGCTTTGGTTGTTAATACTCCTGCAAACTGCTTCGCTTCCTCTTCTGTCGACATCAGGATGTCGCACATAGCATGGTTTCTCCTGGCGATCATATTTGCCGTTATTTTCAGGTTTTTTACAACCTCTTCCAGTGATTCACTGCTAACACCAATAAATTTGTGTGTTTTAACGTCCGTTGTTAGCAGGGGTGGTAGTTCGTATTTCCACGACTTTTAGTGCTTCCGGGATTGTTAAAAGTTCATTCCCAGAAATGAACTCTTAATATTTTTCCTTAATTGAAGCATAATATGCATCGTCTTGTTGGGGGAGGTTTAGCCCCTCTCCACGACACCGGCAAATCTGGCCTCAGAGAGTCTTTCGCCATCATTGCTGGCGTTGCAACTTTCGACTGCCGAACAAGATACATTTTATCTTTTTTCAATTTCACTTAAAACTGAAAAATAAATTGAAACTAGCTTCTAGTTGCTAGGCTAAAAAAAAAAAAAAAGGCTAGCTGTAACTTAATACAGACCTCGAAAAACCACAGACTCAACGCACAACTTTTCACTGTCAAAATTTTTTTCGCTCTCTGCCCCCCTGGGACGAAAATTCTTCCCCGTTTTGTAACGCCAAGAATTCGCTTATGCGAAACAGTGATCATGTGAAAAAACGAATTCTCGTCGTCGACCAGCTCATAAAATAAAAGGAACAAGAAAAACAAGATTCCCTCTTGCAAATGGTCCGCTCTGGTTTCAATTCCAGGTCTCTCCCCTATGGACGACACACAGCGCGAACCTTTCATAGATTTGCATGATGGCTGCAACACATACTGTGTTTTTTCGAAAACTTTTTTCATGTGCAATAGCGCCGGATGTTCCCAAAAAAGTCTATAATGAAGTTTGGTTAAATAGAACTAAATATTTAGTAAATATTTATTAAATATTTACTGTTTTAACTCAGATCACATTCTCCTGTCTCGATAGAGTCCAAAAGTATCTCCGAGTTCACATGGGTGACGAATTATTTTTCACCCTCTAGTCTCTCTCGCTCATAGGCAGAATGTAGCGAGTCTCTCTCTATCCTATCGCTACCTTCACGGAGAGTGCTCGAACGAACTACATTCCTTGATTCGGCTGGGCCTAAACTTTACGGCAAGGATCTTAAGCAAATTCTACTCGAGCAGCTTCTTCCCTCGAACCACTACTGTGCGAAAATGACTCCCTCGTGAATACTTCCCTTGATCACTATAATCTTGACCTGTTCAAGTCTAGGGTTAACATTTACCTTCTTCCCTTATCACTACAAAATGCCTCCTAATGTAACCATCTACATCCAGTGACCCTTTCTACAGGGTGAAACTTACTGTTCCAACAAAAAAAAAAAAAGAAAAAAAAAGAAACTCATTTTTTCTTGTACTTTAATTAAATAGTTCGTTTTCATTGTCTTGCAGTGTATAATATTAAGAACGAAAGAACTTAAAAAACAAGGTAAGAGTACCTATTGGGATATAAAAATAATCATCTGCCAAGTGAGAATCACGCACGAGCGGAAAACAAACCAATCACTTGACTCAATTCCTCGCCGGTAACTTAGATGGGCATTTCTCCTGGTTCAAGAGATATCGGATTAACGTGACCATCTCTGATAAAACACTGACATTCAAATAAGAAACTTTTCCATTTCTTTATCAGCATTTTGCTTTGATTATTATTTCCATCACAACCTCCGGGGTAACTTGTCAACATAGTTGATTTACTAAGCGCCGCTTAGATGTGGCACAAGGCCGAAGGTATGGGGTACCCAGTGAGGATCGAACATACTATTCAGTTGTAATAAATTTTAGCAAAGACAAACTTGCTAACCATTACACCACGTCATCGTGCCCAAACTTGTCAACATAGACAACTTAAATTCTACCAAAACTTTGAATCATATTTGCATATTCCCACATGTTGGATTATACACAACATTGAGCCGTCTTAACTTTTCAAACCATTGTTTCAGCTAACCGACTTGTCTTCGTTATGCTTTCAGGATGGAGGCGATCATAGACCTCCACTTACCCCTATCTCCTGCTGCTTTTAGTACTTTCCCCCTCGCAAACCCCGCTCTACTATCCACCTCACCCAGCCCATCAAGTATGTCTCGCGTTACTTTCTCTGTCTATTTTTCCCTCTATCCGTCCCGTGAGTATTTGATTCTCCAAGTCCTCCTTCCCCATTACATGTCTCAGAAACTTCAGCTGTCTCTTCTAGATGTTAACTATAATTTTCCTTTTCGTTTGTACCCTTTCCAAAACCTCGTCGTTGCTCACATGTTCGGTCCATGGTATCCTCAGTATCCTTCTGTAGAACCACATTTCGGTTGCTTCGACCCAATTCTTTATTTTTGATTTAGCTGTCCAGCATTCGCCGCCATATAGGAAGATAGATAATGTTAATTCCTAAGTGTAATATTCTTTTCTTCTCAGCAATACTTGCAATCATTTTTGTTTTTTTAGAAGAAACTATAGCAACATCTAACAAGTTATACAATCACCCCAAAAGAAAACTTACGAATTCGAGATTTATATAACCTAATGTTATTGGTCAGAGAATTAGCCTCATGACCTTGAAGTGAAAAAGTAATAGTCGAAAGATCAACGATCCCTACTCGAGATAACACCTCCACTGTACTATAAGAAGAAACATGCATTGGAAACTATGGGCTGTTAGAACGATTTTTGTAAAAATAAATAAATAAATAGATAAAAATGATTTTGTTTTCTATTTACATTAAGTAAAGATGTGTCGGACTCAGTAAATATATTTTAAGACGATTAATAGTTATGTTTTAGGTCAAATTTTAGATTTCGAACATCATCTTCTCTAGCATTTTCTTGGTCTTTTTTTTATCTATTGCCAAAAAATGACACCCGATATGTCAGCTTCTTGACCTTTTAGAACCCTTAATCTTAAGCCAACTTCAATCTCTGGACAATTTTACAATTAAACAAAGTTTTCACTTTCATATTTGCCTGCCTTTTCACTTTCATATTCACCTGCCTTTCAGTTGTGTCTCTGTCCTCGGTCAGAGTGCGGCTTCGTTGTATCTCCGTCCGAGGATAGATATACTTCCGAGAAAAATTATACTGAGAGGTTCCCGGTCCCGGGGAACAGTGTCCTAAGCCTAAACCATCCCATTGCACTAGAGGAGTAAATCGGCGATCACAACCAAAGCCAGCGCAATCGATGGTTGCGGGGGCCGGGAATTTTTCTTCATGGCCCGAGCGTACGAGTTCCGGTTTCCTACAATAAACACGACCTTGTGCCTCATCCACGTCTCAGTTAAGAGACGAGGTAAATATTATATAGATATTTATTCATACTTCATACAATGAATACCTGAAGAAAGTCAGAGTGTACAATGATCAAAAGGTCGTGAATATGACAATAAAGATGAGGACATTCCGAACAATGTGAATAGTTGATACAATGAATATATTTTTGAAGTTTGCATAAGGTCACTAGAATGCTAAAATGGTTGGTCATCTCGAATTTTGTTTTCCAATTTAAAGTCTTTCTTTTATTATTAAGAAAATTTATTTTGGGAAATGGAAGTTTCTGTTACTTTTGTTGAGACTATGCGATGACCATTCATTTAACAAAACTACTCTTTAAGATGGTTGACCTTTTGTCATTCCAAAGGTTGATATCCTCACATTTCTGCTGAAAAAACCTTCAACGAATCGTATCTAATAAAAAAAACTCTCGAGGCTTGTCAGCGAGTATATTCGAAAGTTAATTTTATCCACGCGAACGATTTATCAATCAATCACACTTAGCTTTAAAGAATAAAATTTTTATTTTATTTTTCAAAGATTGTCTGATCTTCGTTTTAATCAATATTTTGTTCAGCTTTTTTGACGAATATAATACAATTTAGTTAATTTTTGGCGCAATATTTATTTATACTCTGTTGGTGAACCACTTTTATCACAAGGAATTTTAAAAAAATTTTCGTTAAGATATATTCTTTCAAAAAATATTTTAATTTTTCAAATACATTTTTAAAATCTTTTAAATATTTTATTTATGATAGTAAATAATTTTTTATGAAATTTTTAAAATATTTAGATTCGGATTATTGTCCTTGTTCTTGTTGTTATTATCACAATGTTTTTGTCATTGTATCCTCTGACCTTCAAGAGAGACTTGCCAATCCGGATAATCTTTAGAGAATGCTACTCTGATTCCTTTATTTAATCTACGAGGGTAGAGTGCTCTCATTCCACTGACCATATCTATGTGAGACAATGCATCCAGTTCTTATTTGATTCAAACAACTTTTAGTTCTATTTTTCAATTTTTTTTAATTCTATAAATGTAGTGCTTAAATTTCTAACATGACCATTTAATAATAGAAGCTTTGATTAATGATCAGTCATTCTACGTATTCTTTAAGCAATGAAGTTATGAGATACATCTATCTAAACTTACTTATAAATGGAACTTTGTCTTTGTGTGTGTGTGTGTGTGTGTCCGTTACCTATAGACTCCAAAACGGCTAAACCGATTTTCTTGAAAATTTACACAGTTGTACTATAAGCAAATGCAAGTGTTCTTAGCTAGGTTTTGTGTCGAGGTACCCTCGATAAATATGGAAAATCGATAATCGAAAAAATCTGGTTATAGAAGGAGTGGTCCAATTTTAATCAAATTTGATACACTCATAGACAAAGACATAAGAAATGATATTCAGAAGTTTCAAGGTTTCAGTTCTTACAATAGTGCAGAAAATCGATAATATATTTATATAAAAGGCAACATGTTTGTGAGTGCGTTTGTTTATCTGCCTGTATGTCTGTATTTTTTCAGCCCTTTTATTTTAGTTTTTGCTTCGGGTTTGGCTCTAAGTAGGTATAATTGTAGTTCTTAGTCTCAGCCATGATACCATTTACTCAGAGGAATTATTTAGCCTTCAAAATTCAGTTTACGACGAAAAAACTTATTTGATATCGATACCAGGAAATCAAAATTTGACTTATATCCATTCATTTTTCTTTCAGTCTACGGTTTCGCTTTAACTGGAAACAACAATTGCTTTTTAGTCTTTCGTGTCAACGTCCAAAGAGTCTGAGCTCCAGAACCATGGATTAGTTTTAAAGCTTTCATTACACCCGAGCAACGCCGGGTTATACTGCTAGTATAAAATATTTAACCATTTAAAAATGGACATCTTGATTAATGATTGATCCATGTATAGATATAATCTATTTGCATTTTTAGTAACCACAGTCCAATATCAGCTTGATAAAAAAGAGACAGAATTATATTTCTCCAAATTATTCTTTTTTTTTCTTCAGAAAGTAATATCTGTAAAAATTTATGTCTCCATCATTGAAAAGCATTTTCTTTGTAACTTGTGGAGTTTTATTGCTCTAACATCAATTTGGTTATTTCTATGAACTTCATCTGATTCGCTTAAATCATTTCGAATAATGATTTTAGGCTTTCTTACCAATTAATATTGTTAAGCGGGGGCTCTAGTGTATTAATCGAATTTTGAATATCAACTGTAATTCATGTAGTTTGGTCGTATGATCACGTGGCTCTGACACATGACCTTTCCTTCTAAAAACGAAATGGCATTTTTAGCAAGTCTAACTAAAAGAAAATAAATATATATCATTAATAACAAATATGTTGTTTACTCACCTAGGACTCCTCTTATCACGTGTACCGACACATGATAGTCCCCAGTCTCATGAAAACCACAGCAGGATGTCTTCAGTTTTATTTTTATTTGTTTTTGTCTTTTTCACTAATCATATAATCTTTCAAATTTGGGTCAAGTTTACTTTGATAACTAGAGAAAAATATTCTTAATACTTTTGAATAGATTTTCGATAGAAAGGAAAAAGTATTAATAAAAGAAAAACAGAAAATATACTTTCCAGCTATCTTAAATTGTCCTTTCCTTTTTTTTTTTTCAAATTCAGTGAATGTCTTATTTCATACGCCTTGGCACAGAAATGTTCATACAAATGGTGATACCAACTAAGTTCTCTCTAAAATGATGGCATAACTTCCTTCCTATGATGGTGGTCAGTAAGTGATTACTTTAAAAGAGTATCTTTCTTTTGCCTGATTTTCGTAAGATTTAATTACACAAAAAATCTGAGCTTACACCCACCTACACCTTTTTTGAGCCAATGACAAAATAAAAACATACATACTTTTATACATTAACCAATAGAAAAGTTCTTTTCAAAAGACAATCGGCTCAGTAAATTTTACAATATGCTGACGTCGGCGAAAACAAAATGTACAGAACCTCTTATTTATTGGCCAATTAAAAGTAAAGAAAAAATCTTAAAGTTGATCCACTTCAATTTTCCACAATCGTGTAAATACACGTGATTGTTGTCTTTCTCTTCGCAGAGAGCTACGGGTTATATGACTGAATGTCTCGTCCGGGCTATCTATATTTTCTTACCCTTTCACCTTCTCTTTCACGCTGCATTCTTTATTTTATTTTCTTCCTCACGTACTGACAACAAACAAAAAAGAAAGATGAATTAAAGCAATTCATATCCGCTTTTATTTCATACTCTAGGCGACACTTCAGCAACACCATTTTGCCTTTTTCTTCACAAAAGAACAATTTCACCTGATTTTTAAAAGAGACTGAAAACTTAAAACACGCATTCACAAGAAAATCTTTATACAGGACTTTCTCACAAAACAAAAATTGATGTCACTCTTTTCAATAAATAAATTTACACTTATTTACACAAAAAAGGCAGTTTTATCTTCTGTTCATCCTTCTGATACTTTCAAATGTGAGGGGAGCTCGATTACATTTGACACAAGGCTATTTCGAAAACATAGCCGAAGCCCCACTACATAAATAGTAACTACAACTTAGAACACGCAGGCAAACCTTCAAATATCTGTCACTACATAATGGTGACCCCCCGCAGAATACACACATAAATCTTCTGATGTCTTTCATCACAAAATCAAATCATCCAACTTTAATGAATACTTAAAACTTATTCAAGGTGAAAGGATTATATGCCGAATTTATTCAACATTAATTTCAGATGCGAAATATTATATAACAAAAAAACATATGTGTTATCACAAATCAACTTACATGATATCAATTTCGAAGAAAGATTTTCTCTCGTTAAAGTAAATAAAACGAATAAATAGGATGTGCGTGGATGGTGTAGTGGATATCCGCTCAGAACGAGAAATCGGAGAGCTGAGTTCGAATCTTAGTTGAATTTGTTGCATTCACTTACGCGCAAAGAAAGTATTAACTCGTCTCTTCCTCCCAGCTATGGGTTAAGTAACAGGACAGATTGGGTTCTATATCCTTGGTTGGCAACCAGTCTACCACTGAAAGTAATGGCATCCTACTGTGTGATAATCTTCTGCCCAGTCAGTCATGTCTCTTTCGAGACATGATCGCCCAAGTGTTTCTCACATATTGCCCTTACATGACTGACTAAAAAAAATTCAACATTTATATACACAAGCGAGAGACTTTTAATCATTTTTTTTCGGCAAGAAGTATTAATACTTTCAATCTCGCTGGTTCCTATCCATCTACAGTCAGTCAGTCAGTCGGTTCAGTGCCGTACGTGATACACGCTTGGGTGATCATGTCTCGAAAGAGACATGACTGACTGGGCAGAAGATTATCCCGCAGTAGGTTGCCATTGCTTTCTGCAGTAGACTGGTTGCCGACCAAGGCTATAGAACCCAATCTGTCCTGTTATTTAACCCACAGACGGATTAATACCTTTCCCAATGGTATTTGTGCGTAAGTGAACGCAATGGATTCAACTGGAATTCGAACTCAGTTCCTCGATTTCTCGTTCCGAGCCGATATCCACTGCACCACAACACACATCACAGTACCGAGCCGAATTTTACAACATGATTTCCTTCGATGGTAGAGACGACTCCAAGAACAACTTAATGACTCCAACCAGAACGATTAATGACCCCGCACAGAACACGCTATCTTATCCACACGCCAACATAAGCACCACGTGGAATTATTTTGCCAAACGAAAAATACGACTTTCGTCTAAAAAAATTTGAGACATAGTTTATTTTCTTCAATAATGAAGCTCACAATTCAAAGAAATTTACACAGATCACAAGAAAAAATACAACTCAGACACAGAATAGCCAATGCCCACTATACTTTGATGGAAATTTAACATCGACACTCCACGAATCTATTGGACCTTTTACGTTATATTCTAGAGAAATGAAGAAAGCATAAAATATTCTCCAATTCTTCGCTGTCAGTGAAACGAGTGATTATACAATGAATATAATAGAACAAGTAAATAAAGGAAATTAATGTTCATGTTGACCTTTTGATTGCTTTCTTGTTTTTGGCTCATAACATTTAAATGAATTACAAGTGTTATGACTTTTATTAATAGCCAATAAACTTGCATAATAAATCATGAAGTGGCACTATACAGACTGATTCTATGGAAACAGCATGTTCTGGAATACTAGTTAAAGTTATTTGAAGAATAACAGCAATAACGATAATATGTGAAACATGATTGATTTTACTATTCAAAATCGTTGAAAAGGATTCCATGTGAATAAGAAGAATATTCAAGATTCAAGAAAAAATAATTAATAGAAATATGTTGATATGCTCCATGCAAAAAAAAAAAAAAAAAAATGAAAAGAAAAAGGAAAACATAACAATATGGAATTTAAAAAGTATAATTTGTAGACTAACAAGTTACAAAAAATCTAGCTTTACAAAATAGTCATGGGAGAATTTAGAAGGCAAATAAAATAGCATTAATGTAAAGAAGAGAACTTAAGTATAAAGCAGAATTACTAATAAGAGTAAATCCTTCCCCACGAAAAATGCAAATATTGTATTTGTGAAAATATTGAAACATAATTATTGAACGTATAATAATTTCGGAGATTAGAATCACAATTAAATTTTGTTTAAATTGATTTTATGGATGTTTATTTTCATTATAATCAGATTAAATATTCGTAGAAATAAACATTTGTCTGATATAGAGAAAGTTCAAATATTTTAGTAAATGTCATTATTCAACAATTTACACTACAAAGGAAAAGGAAATACAAGTCTACTGAGTTTGAAAAATTGCCGTCTACTTTCAGTTGCTAGTAAATCTTTATCTTTAGCCTCTTCGCTCTCCTCTTTGATTTGATGGAGTTGATTGGTGTAAATTTATACAAACAAGCCACTTTTTTTAAGTTGACTATGATTTGTTGTAAAATCTCGTATTTTCAAAGGATGAAAACTCGAAGGTTCTTGAAGGTTCAACAAGTATTGCTTGAAAATATTGTTTTAGACATCATGACCTTTTTTTTTCTGAGTCTGACAGTTTGCAAAATTCTAATATTATTTAAATGCTATTTTGGTGGTGTTGGGTTAACTTTTTTTAATAATCTTACTCAAATAGTACGCACCATACTTGATTAGTTATATGATACTCAAGACTAAGAGCCAATAACCACAGAACCATCTCGAAAGGGAAAGGACACTAGATGTCGCAAAGAGAAGATATATCCTTCAAATTTGACTACAGACAAGCGCTCGAAATAAAGACAGCTTGTATAACGTTCACTAGTTTTCCTCTTCAGGTCAGGGAGAAGGCATGTAACACATTTCTACACTTTGTTAGCGCGTTCTCTTTTGAAAAAAAAACTTTCTTAATTTCTCCTGATTTCTCCCTCAATGACTTTATGTTTTTTTGGGGGGTTTTTTTATGATTTTATTTCTTTTATATATAGTTAGAAATATTTAGACAAATATCTGTGGCGACGGCAGATGCTACCAAACTTTGATAAACCTAAACCTAATAGCAAATTTTCCCATTGAATCTGCCATCATATATATATATATATATATATATATATATACACTCTATACCTGGAATCGAGAAATTTAACTTTTAAATATAGCATACCTTAAAAGTATATTTTTATCATATATATGTGGTGTGTGTGTGTGTGTGTGTGTGTGTGTGTGTGTGTGTGTGTGTGTGTGTGCGTGCGCGCGCATACATATTTCAATATATGTGTGTGTGTATGTATGCATGTAGGTGTGTGGGTAAGTGTGCGTGCATGTATGTGTATATATATATATGTGTGAATATGAGAGTATGAGTCTGTGTGTAACACATCACTCAATAATTCCCGGGCCTGACATATAGATGGCGCTTCTAATAAAAATCCATACGATCTTTATGAAGTACTGACCTTCAAATGACACGTAACAAAATTAGGGCCCAATCAGATTATTAATTTACAAATTACAGTTATTTAAGTGATGCTAATGTTGCAAATTTTCAAAACAATGGGAAAATCTGAATTTTGTGTGTTGCTAAAGCATTGCTTTCTGGTGGAAACATTATTGATAAGTGTTATTCAAACTCTCTTCCATCGGAGACAACAGTTAAAAGGTGGTATGCTGACTTTAACCGCGGTCGTACAGACTACAAATGATGCTGAACGCTTAGGTTGCCACAAATCGGCAGTTGTCTCGGAGAACACCAAAAAATCCACAAACTCGTTTTGGCCAATCGTAAATTGAAGTTGCGTGAGATAGCAGAGGAGTTGAACATATCAGAAGGCAGTATATTCACCATTTTGCATGAACATTTGTCAATGAGAAAGTTGTGTTCAAAGTGGGTGCCAGTCGATCAAAACCAACAATGCATCGACGATTCAGAACTTTGTTTGCAACTGTTTCAACGCAACATCAAGAAGTTTTTCCATAAATATGGGACAATGGATAAAACATGGCTCCACCACTTCACACCGGACTCAAATCGACAGTCAGCTGAGTGGACAGCAGCAGATGAAAGCCGTCCAAAGCGACAAAAGATGCAAACATCAGCAGACAAGTTTTTGTTTCCGCATTTTGGGATGCGCAATGTATAAATAAACAGCCATAAATGAAGAAGAGAAGAGTTATCTTTCACCAAGACAACGCACCGTGTCACAAGTCGATCGCAACGATGGCAAAACTACATTAATTACACTTCGAATTGCTTCCGCATCCACCCTATTCTCCAGATCTGACCCCCAACGACTACTGGCTGTCTGCAGGCCTCAAAAGAAGAAAAACATTTGTCTCTAATGAAGAATTGATATCGGAAACTAAGTCGTATATTGAGGCCAACGACAATCGTTCTACAAAAAAGGCATCGAATTGTTAGAGAAGCATTAGAATCAGTGTATCACCTTAGAAGGAGACTATGATGATGTACTGTTTTTACGAAATGTAAATGTCTGTGTTGGAGCGAGTAGCAATAAGTGATATCGGAAACTAAGTCGTATATTGAGGCCAACGACAATCGTTCTACAAAAAAGGCATCGAATTGTTAGAGAAGCATTAGAATCAGTGTATCACCTTAGAAGGAGACTATGATGATGTACTGTTTTTACGAAATGTAAATGTCTGTGTTGGAGCGAGTAGCAATAATTCGGTCAAACAAATTTTGTCAAATTCAACTGATAAGGTCTGTCTATTTCATTTTTTAATATATTTTTCCAATTCCTGAATGAGATGAAATATCGAGATTGAAGTTATAAACTGTTCAAAACTAATGTTTTATTCTCTTTTTAACAACAGATTTGTGGAGATGATGAGACGAAATGGTGTTGCTGTTAAAAAGACGTATTTCGCTGACGTGACGTTGGGTTCGGCTTCTTCGGGCAATGTATGGGAAAAACTGTGCTTTGAGAAAATGTGCTGGAACATTTTAAGAAAAGTCAGTCAGTTCAGTACCATACGTGATACATGCATGGGCGATCATGTCTCAAAAGAGACATGAGTGACTGGGAATAAAGCAGGGTCGACCGTTTTGCTTCGAAGGTAATACCCCTGACGATACATCGCATACACCCTTAACCATAGGAATCACACCTGTAATTAAAAGTTGCAATTTTAGTTCATTAGTATTCATCAATTAATAGTAGTTATTATTTGTCTATATTTCTGAGATGAGGTAGTATTTACAGTATTAACATTATTCGGACTATTGTCCTCATCTTAGTTGCTATTTGTGCGACGTTTCG